>WSYH01000025.1:550897-579513 GCA_036426205.1 Ascaphus truei
GATTATATAGAACCATTGCCCTATTGTTTTTTAGATTACTGGGTTTGTAGTTAAATGGTCAACTTCTAATGATTGTGAATTACTAGCTAAGTCCATTTAAATGAATAAAATACAATATTGTTAGTTTGCATTATCTAGGATTTTATACAATATAGAGACGTCAGACATTTCTAATTTAAAGTGTCAATGATCAATAAATGGTTTTTTTGGTTTTAAATAATGTATTTTACGTGTAAAACAATTCTTATTTATCCAATAAACACGACTTGACTAATAACATAATTGATTGAAATATCATTTATTTTATCATTATAGGATAGCTTTATAGCAGGGTGGTGAGTGTCCGGCCCGCGTGCCGTATCCATGCCCGCCGGAAGGGAAAGTCATTTGGTCCGGCCCCCGGGAACCATCAAACATGTTCAGAAAAAAAAAAAAAAATTTAAACTCAACACCTAACTCAAAATCACCCTCCCTGATTGCTGCCCTGCTGTCACCATTCCAAAATTTTTTTTTTGGCCCCCTCTTCCTACAGCACTGCCCCCCTCCCTTCTCTCCTCCATTAATGCCGGCTCCTTAGCTCCCCCCCCCGTCCCTCCCTTGAGCGCTCCGCGGGCCTGCCAGTCCTCAGCTGCACTGGCCATGCTGCCCAGCAGCCCATCCCCCTGCCCCAGGTACCCCACATACCCCCCCGGGCCAGACACCTTACCCACCCCAACGCGGGAGAGCCATTATGTTATGTGTGTTTTTAAAGAGGTGGGCTGATTTTGTGTGGTGGTGTTCACTTTGTGTTGTCTGCACTGTGTTGTGGTCAATGTCACTCTGTGTGTGTGTGGTGGTGTGTCAGTGTCACTGTGTGTCCTCTGTGTGTGTGGTCACTAGTCACTTGTGTCACTCTCACTGGTTGCACTGTCACGTTTTGTGTGTGTCACTCTCACTGTGTGTGTGTGTGTTGTGTGTGTGTGTGTCTATCACTCTCACTGTGTGTTGGTGTCACTCTCACTGTGTGTTGTTACTCGCACTGTTGTGTGTGTTGGTTGGTCAAACCTCGCACTGTGTGTGTGTGGTGTCATCTCTCACTATGTGTGTGTGTTGTTTGTGTGTCACTCTCACTGTGTGTGTGTGGTGTGTGTGTTGTGTGTGTGTGTCACTCTCATCTGTGTATGGTGTGTGTGTCACTCTCAGTTTGGTGTGTGTGTGGCACTCTCACTGTGTTGTTGTGTCACTCTCACTGTGTGTTGTGTCACTCTCACCTGTGTGTGTGTGCCTCCCTCCTGTGTGTGTGTGTGTCCACTCTCGTTCACTGTGTGTGTTCACTCTCACTGTGTGTGGTGGTGTGTCACTCTCACGTGTGTGTTTGCGTCACTCTCACTGTGGTTGTGTTCACCTCACGGTGTGTGTCACTGTCCCACTGTGGGGTGTGTCACTCTCAACTGTGTGTGTGTGTGTGTCTATCACTCTCACTGTGTGTGTGTGTGTCACGCTCACTGTGTGTGTGGTCACTTCGCCTGTGTGTTTGTGTGGTCACTCTCACTGTGTGTGTTTTCACTGCTCACTGGTAGTGTGTTGTCACTCGCACTGTTGGTGTGTGTCACTCGCACTGCGTTGTGTGTGTGTGTCACCTCACTGTGTGTGTTTTTGTGTCACTCTCACTGTGTGTGCGTCACTCCACTGTGTGTGTGTGTCACTCTCACTTTGTGTGTGTGTCACTCTCGCACTGTGTGTGTGTGTCACTCGCACTGTGTGTGGTGGGTCACTCTCACTGTGTGTGTGTGTCACTCCACTGTGTGTTGTGGTGTCACCTCTCACTGTGTGTGTCACGCTCAACCCTGGGGTGTGTGGGGGGGGGGGGGGTGTGTGTTTGGTCACTGTCCTGTGTCACGGTCACTTCGTGTTTGTGTGTCCTGGTCTGTTTGGCAGCAGCAGGCCGCCTGAGGTGATTAAAGGACCTAGTATCACCAGGCGGCGCGGCTAATCAGCGCTCCGGGCAGGGAGAGGGTATAAAGAGTGGGGGATGAGGGGGGAGGGTATAAGATGCTTGGGGATAGAAAGAACCGAGTCTGTTGCGGTGGGAGAGACCCTCACTACCTGCCTCTCCTCCTCCCCACCCGGGCAAGCAGTTGTGAGGTAACCTGCTCTCTTCCGATCTCCCCTGGCTCCGCCCCTCCCCCTGTGCACTACACAACGGTCCCTGTCCCCACACCGGGTATCGGTGTGCGGAGGGCTACTGCTCCAAACCCCCCTGCCAATTCCCCCACCCTGCACACTTACAACACGGTTCCTCTTCTTTCCACACATCCGAGACAGCAGTTTGCGGAGGCACCTGCTCCGTATCCCCCCCAATCAGAATTCCCTTCCCCCTTTGTGTGTCAGAGAGAATGTTGTAGTGCGTCTGAGAGGTGTGGTCTGAGCGGTGTGTGTGTGTGTGTCGAGCGATGTGTGTTGTGTTTCGGGAGCGGTGTGTTGGTGGTTTCTGAGCGGTGTGGTTGTGGTGTTTGTCTGAGCTAGTGTGTTGTGTGTGTGTGTGTGTGTGTGTGTCTGAGCGATTGTTTGTGTGTTGTCTGAGCGGGTGTGTGTTGGTTTTCTTAGCGATGTGTGTGTCTATCGGTGTGGTGTGTGTGTGTATGTCTTCGGAGCGCGTGTGTGTTGTGTGTCTGAGGGAGTTGTGTGTGTGTTCTGATCGATGTGTGTTGGTCTGATCGATTGGGTGTGTGTCTGAGAGAGAGAGAGGGAGAAGTGTGTGTCAGAGAGGTAGATTGTGTTCTGAGAGAGCGAGTGTGTGTCCTGATAGAGAGAGGGAAAGTGGTATCTGAGCTAAGAGAGGGAGAGTGGTGTGTCTTAGGGAGAGTGTGTTTCATAGAATAGGGAATTGTGTGTCTGAGAGAGATCAGAGAGGGAGAGTGGTGTTCTGAGAGGAGAGGGAGATGTGCAGAGAGAGGAGGGAGTGGTGTGTGTCTGTAGAGAGAGGGAGGAGTGTGTGTCTGAGAGAGAGAGGGAAGTGTGTGTCTAGAGAGAGGGAGAGTGGTGTGGTCTGCAGAGAGAGTTGGATAGTGTGTGGTCTGAGAGAGAGAGAGGGAGATTGTGTGTCTGAGAGAGAGATGTGTGTGTCTGAGAGAGAGAGGAGAGTGTTGTCAAGAGATAGGGAGAGTGTTGTGTCTGAGATACAGATGGGAGAGGTTGTCTGAGAGACAGAGGGATGGTTTTTGTCTTAGAGAGATAGGAGAGTGTGGTCTGAGAGAGAGGGAGAGTGTTGTCTGAGATACAGAGGGATAGTGTGTGTCAGAGAGGAGAGGGAAGAGTGTGTCCTTAGAGAGAGAGGGAGATTGGTTTGTCTGAGAGATATGAGGGAGAGTGTGTGTCTGAGAGAGAAGGGAAGAGTGGTGTCGAGAGAGGGATAGTGTGTCTGAGGGAAGGGAGAGTGTGTGTCTGAGAGAGAGGGAAGGGTTGGTCGGGAGAGAGGATAGTTGTGTGGTCTGAGAGAGAGAGGTATAGTTTTTTGTCTGAGAGAGCGGGAAGAAGTGTGTGTCTGAAGATAGGAGAGTGTGTGTCTGCGAGAGAAGGGAGAGTTGTGTCTGAGAGAGAAGGAGAGTGTGTTCTGAGAGGGATAGTGTGTGTCTGAGAGAGAGAGAGAGAGAGAGATATTGTGTTTGTAATGAGAGAGGTGTGGTCTGGAGAGAGAGTGTCTGAGAGCGGAGAGCTATAGAGAGAAGATGTGTGTCAGAGAGAGTGGGTCTGAACAGTCTGAGATTGGGTCCTTACATTCTGAGGATGGGTCTGACAGCTGAGAGTGGGTCTGACAGTCTGAGAGTGGGCTCTGACAGTTCTGATAGTGGGTCGACTCTGAGACGTGGGTCTGACAGTCTGAGATATGGGTCTGCCGGTCTTAGAGTGGGTCGACAGTCCGAGAGTGGTCTTACAGTCTGAGAGTGGTCTGACAGTCTAGAGTTGGTCTGACAGTCCGATAGTGGGGTCTGGACATTCTGAGAGTGGTCCTACAGTCTGAGAGTGGTCTGACAGTCTGAGATTGGGTCTGGACAGTCTGAGATGGGTCCTGACAGTCCTGAGATGGGTCTGACATCTGAGATTGGTTCTACATTCTGAGAGTGGGTCTGACAGTCTGGAGGTGGGGCTGACATCTGATAAAGTGGTTCTACAGTCGGAGATAATTGGGTCTGATAGTAGAGTGGTTCTAGATGGAGAGTTGCGTCTGAGAGTGTCGAGTGGGTCTGAGACGTGTGCGAGTGGGTCTGAGAAGTGTGCGATGGGTCTGAGAGTGTGTCGATTTGGTCCTGAGAGTGGTGGCGAGTTGGTCTGAAGTGTGCTATGGGGCTGAGGAGTGTGCTGGGGGTCTTAGAGTGGGCGAGTGGGTCTGAGAGTTTGCTAGTTGGTCGAGAGTGTGGCGAGTGGGTCTGAGATGTGTGCGAGTGGTCTGAGAGTGTGCGAGTGTGTCTGAGAGTCTGCGAGTGGGTCTGAATCTGGCGAGTGGTCTAGAGTCCTGCGAGTGGGTCTGGAGTCTGCGAGTGGGGTTGAGAGTCTTCGAGTGGTGTCTATAGTCGGCGAGTGGGTTTGGAGTCTGCGAGTGGGTGTGAGCGTCTGCGAGTGGGGTCTGAGAGAGAGTGGGGTCTTAGAGAATGGTTCGAGAGCCTAGAGATGATTGGGGCTCTGAGAGAGAGATTGGGTCTGAGAGTGAGAGTGGTCTTGAGAGTTAGATGGGTCTGAGATTGAGAAGGCGTCTGAGTTGCGAGTCGTCCGAGAGGGGTGCTGGGGCGAAGTGTGATTTGGGTCTGAGCGTGTGCGAGTGGGTCTGAGAGTGTGCGAGTGGGTCGATAGTGTTGCGAGTCGGGTCTGATAGTGTCGAGTGGTCTGAGAGTGTGCGAGTGGGTCTGAGCGTCTGCGAGTGGGTCTGAGAGTCTGCGAGTGGTTGTGAGATTCTGGCGAGTGGTCTGAGAGTCTGCGAGTGGGTCTAATCTGCGAGGGGTGTGAGAGTCGCGAGTGTGTTGTGAAGTCTGCGAGTGAGGGGGGGGGGGGGGGGGGGGTCTAAGAGAGTGGGTCTTAGAGAAGTTGGGTCTGGAGTCCTGAGAGAAGAGTGGGTTCTGATAGAGAGAGTGGGTCTGAGCGTGGAGTGGTCTGAGAGCGAGAGTGGGTCTGAGAGTGAGAGTGCGTCTGAGAGTGTGCGAGTGGGTCTGAGAGTGTGCGAGTTCGGGTCCTGAAGTGGGCGAGTGGTCTGAGAGTGTGCGAGTGGTCTGGAGTGTTCGGGGTCTAAGTGTGCGCGTGGGTCCTGAGAGTGGCGAGTGGGTCCTGAGAGTGTGCGAGTGGGTCCTGAGAGTGTGCGAGTGGTCTGAGAGTGGTGCGAGTGGGTCCGAAGTGTGCGGTGGGTCTGAGAGTGTGCGATGGGTCTAGAAGTGTGCGAGTGGGTCCTGATAGTGTGGCGAGTGGGTCTGAGATGTGGCGAGTGGGTCTGAGAGTCTGCGAGTGGGTTCTGATAGTCTGCGATGGTGTGAAAGTCTCGAGTGGGTGTGAGAGTCTGGCGAGTGGGTTTTTGTGAGAGTCTGCGATTTGGGTTTGAAGTCTGCGAGTGGGTCTGAGAGAGATTGGGTCTTAGAGAGATTGGGGTCCTGAGAGCCTTAGATATAGAGTGGGTCTGATAGGAGATGGTCTGAGGAGTGAGAGTGGGTCTGAGAGTGAGAGTGGGTCTGAGAGTGAGAGTGCGTCTGGAGTGTGCGAGTGCGTCTGACGAGTTGCGAGTGGTCTGAGAGGTGCGGTGGGTCTGAGAGTGGCGAGTGGCTGAGAGTGATGCAGTGGTCTGAGAAGATGTGAGTGGGTCTGTATATGTGCGCAAGTGGGTCTGAGAGTGTGCGAGTGGGTCATGAGAGTGTGCGAGTGGGTCTGAGAGTGGTGCGGGGTCTGAGTGGGGTGGCTGAGAGTTGCGAGTGGGTACCTGAGAGTGCGAGTGGGTCTGAGAGTTGCGAGTGGGGTCTGATAGTCTGCGAGTGGGTTTGAAGAGTCTGCGGTGGGTCTGAGAGCTGCGAGTGGGTGTGAGAGTTGCGAGTGGGTGTGAGAGTCTGATTTGGCGTGGGAGTGGGTTGAGAGTCTGCGATGTTGAAGTCTGCGAGTGGGTCTGAGAGAGATGAGGTTGAGAGAGAAGTGGGTCTTGAGAGAGAGTGGGTCGAGAGAGCGGAGAGAATGGTCTGAGAGAGAGATGGTGTCTGAGAGAGAGAGTGGGTCTGAGAGTCTGAGAGAGAGAGTGGGTCTGAGAGAGAGAGTGGGTCTGAGAGTCTGAGATCGAGAGAGATAGTGGGTCTGAGAGTCTGAGAGAGAGATGTGGGTCTGAGAGATCTGATTTCCCTACCCCTGCCCGATTCTTTTTGTGTGTGTGTGCGCGTGTGCATGTTGCGTGTGCACAGACACCAACCCACAAGTTCAGTCAGTCACCCAAAGAGAAGCAGTTCAGCCATCAATTAGTGGTGAGTTCATTAAATGTTTCACCAAATACAGCAGGCTAATTTTTAAGTTGATCATTTTGGATGGCCCTCGAAAGATTTTATAAATACAAAATGGCCCTTGGCAGAAAAAAGGTTCCCCACCCCTGCTTTATAGGATAGTATATGTGATGGTTTTGCATATAACATAATGTTAGCAATGAATAATTATGAAAAATTAAGGTTATATTTATTATTGTTCTAAATGGTAATTCATTCATAGAATTTTATTTAATAAACCAATTCCGAAACAAATCAATATTCAATTACTAAAAGAAATGAAAAAAGATATACAGATGAACATAAATTATCAATAGACTCCATTAAAAATAATAAAAAAACATACAAATGTAAGTAATCAATTCAACCTCAATAGAACCACAAATATAATTAAAAATATAACTGATAAAAATTATACATTAAACAATGATAAACATGAATTTAACCTAAAAAACACTGGTGGCATATGTCAAACAGATATACAATAATAAAAAAAATGAAAGAAATATTAAATCTTTATTAATAAGAAATATAACAAAAAGACCTAACTCAAAACTTATACTGAAAATACTAAAGTAATCATAAATGATTTTTTTTATTATACTACGATCGTAGAGACAAAATGGACCATACCACAAACTTATCTCAAACAATATCAATAGATAAGACTTGATGTAATTTATATAGACCATTAGTCAACCACACCATGTTTATAAAAAATAGTGTGGTGTTTCCAGTGATTTTATAATCTACAGGTTGTTACCAATTAAGACATATGAAAACCAATAGAAATTAAACCCAACGAATAGATGGTTATAGTATAGAAATTCCATCGTTTAATATCAGAATTTATAAATTCGTTGGAGGGATCGTCAAAGAAAGAAAGAGGACAAGTCACAAAACAGACAATCCAGATATCAAAATCAATATTAATTTAGTGATCTTTGTTTGTGAGTTAAAATGAAATAAATTAAATTATGTGATATTATTGATTTATAATTGTATTTTTGATTATCTATATAAAAAATATATTAATAAATATATTTTTTATATAGATAAATCAAAAATACACAATTTATAATCAATAATATCACATAATTTAATTTATTTCATTTTAACTCACAAACAAAGATCACTAAATTAATATTGATTTATGATATCTGGATTGTCTGGTTTTGTGACTTGTCCTCTTTCTTTCTTTGACGATCCCTCCAACGAATTTATAAATTTCTGATATTCAAACGATGGAATTTCTATACTATACCATCTATTCGTTGGGTTTAATTTCTATTGGTTTCTATATGTCTTCACTTGGTACAACCTGTAGATTATAAAATCACTGGAAAACCACACTATTTTTTATAACCATGGTGTGGTTGACTAATGGTCTATATAAATTACATCAAGTCTTATCTATTGATATTGTTTGAGATAAGTCTTGTGGTATGGTCCATCTTATGTCTCTACGATCGTAGATACTATAAAAAAATCATTTATGATTACTTTAGTATTTTCAGTATAAGTTTTGAGTTAGGGTCTTTTTGTTATATTTCTTTATTAATATATTAGATTTAATATTTCTTTCATTTTTTTTTATTATTGTATTATCTGTTTGACATATGCCACCAGTGTTTTTTAGGTTTAAATTCATGTTTATCATTGTTTAATGTATATATTTTTATCAGTTATATTTTTAATTATATTTGTGGTTCTATTGAGGTTGAATTGATTACTTACATTTGTATGTTTTTTATTTATATTTTAATGGAGTCTATTGATAATTTATGTTCATCTGTATATCTTTTTTCATTTCTTTTAGTAATTGAATATTGATTATTGCGGAATTGGTTTCATAAATAAATTCTATGAATAACAGAGAGAACACACTAAACCAGCGAGAGATGTTCTGGATATACACCCTCGACACCCTTCACCCACACGGCATTAACACTGACTGGGAGTTAAAACACTTCCTATAGCCGTGTGAGGTGGAGGGTGATCGGGAGTGTGTGTCCACATAACTGCAACCCAGCGTGTTGTGAGTTAAACTATCATTATACCCTGACAACCAAATTTTGGTACCTAGTGTATCTCCAAAATATATTGATGTGCATAAAAAAGTATATATTGTTTGTAATACATTTTGTACTAATCCATATCCAAATATATTCAGGTAACAAATTGTTTCTATTCACATATGGCAATTCTATTTAGAAATATTGACCAACATTATTAATTTATCTAAGTTAAACTAGAACTTAAATAAACAATACTCCACACCACCATAGTTGTGAAAATAATCATTTTAATATATATCAGTCATTGCTCTACATCCCATTGTACACCATTGATTTTATATATATATATATTTTTGTTTGTCTGTTGTAAATATGTATGTTTTAACCATGTATTCCACACAGACCCAGTTAATGGGTTAAACCCAAACACTGGTTCAATATTAACCTGATTGAGCTCATAGAATTTTTCTGTCATCTTTTGATCAACCAATCAGAGTGGGTCTCCTCCTATTTAAGGGGTCTGTGTGTTAAGGGTAGTATACTCTTTGAAAAAGTCCCGGAGAGGGACGAAACGCGTCAGAGTGCCCCCTTCTGAGATGTACAGCATGTACTAATAAAGCTGCTTTTAACCTCAACTGTTCCTGAACCTGACTTTTTGCTGTGACCGCCTCTTCACCACTTTCACTTAAATGTCACCATGGTTCACATTTTGGTAGTTATTAAATATGTTATGGTGGGTAAAAAAAAAGTGACAAGAACCCTCCACGGTACAGCAAAAGTTTTTTTTACCCACCATAACTTATTTAATTACGGATATATACCTTTATATAGTGCCATTAATGTACATAGCGCTTCACAGCAGTAATACATGTGACAATCATATAAATAACAAATAATCCAAATAACAGATCATGGGAAGAAGTGCATGAAGATTTGAAGATTTGAATAGTCCATAAAATCTCAAGACCTATATGACCCTAAGTCCAAATGAATAGATCAAAATTGAAAGAACATTCAGAAATTAATTACATCCAGTTGTAAGTGACGGATTTAAGCATATATTCTACTAACCCCACTGTGCTGCACTGTTGGCGCCTTACTGTACAAAAAAACCAAATAATATATCATAGAGCAGGGGTGGGGAACCTTTTTTCTGCCAAGGGCCATTTTGATATTTATAAAATCATTCGAGGGCCATCCAAAATTATCAACTTAAAAATTAGCCTGCTATATTTGGTGAAACATTTAATGAACTCACCACTAATGTGATGGCTGGAACTGCTTCTCTTTGGGTGACTGACAGACTGTGGGTTGGTGTCTGTGCACACGCAAATGCACACGTGCACACACAGAAATCGGGCAGGGGGTAGGGAAATCAGACTCTCAGACCCACTCTCTCTCAGACCCTCAGACCCACTCTCTCTCTCTCAGACCCACTCTCTCTCAGACCCTCAGACCCACTCTCTCTCAGACCCTCAGACCCACTCTCTCTCTCTCAGACCCACTCTCTCTCAGATTCTCAGACCCACTCTCTCTCAGACTCTCAGACCCACTCTCTCTCAGATTCTCAGACCCACTCTCTCTCAGACTCTCAGACCCACTTTCACTCTCAGACCCACTTTCACTCTCAGACCCACTCTCAGACTGTCAGACCCACTCTCAGACTGTCAGACCCACTCTCAGACTGTCAGACCCACTCTGACTGTCAGACCCTCTCTCTCCCTCTGACACACTCTCCCTCTGACACACACTCTCCCTCTGACACACACTCTCCCTCTGACACACACTCTCCCTCTGACACACACTCTCCCTCTGACACACACTCTCTCTCTCAGACACTCTCTCTCTCAGACACTCTCTCTCTCAGACACTCTCTCTCTCAGACACTCTCTCTCTATCTCTCTCAGACACTCTCTCTCTATCTCTCTCAGACACTCTCTCTCTCTCTCATACTCTCTCTCTCTCTCTCTCATACTCTCTCTCTCTCTCTCTCATACACTCTCTCTCTCAGGCACACACTATCACTCTCTCTCTCAGACACACACTCTCCCTCTCAGACACACACTCTCCCTCTCAGACACACACTCTCCCTCTCAGACACACACTCTCCCTCTCAGACACACACTCTCTCTCAGACACACACTCTCTCTCAGACACAAAACATCCTCGCCCTCAACACACACTCTTCTCTCGATACACACCTCTCCCTCGTCAGACACACACTCTCCCTCTCCTCTCAGACACACACTCTCCTCTCTCCTCCAACACCACTCTCCTCTCTCGTCTCAGACACCACTCTCCCTCTCTCTCTCAGACACACACTCTCCGCTCTTTCTCTCAGACACACACTCTTCCCCCACCTCCCTCTCTTCTCCTCTCTCTCTTCTCAGACACACACACCACCAAACACTCATCCTCAGACACACACACCACCACTCGCTCAGACACACAACACACACACACACACTCGCTCACACACACACACACTCCCTCGCTCACACACACACACACAACTCGCTCACACACACACCACACAAAACTTGCTCAGACACACACACAACCGCTCAGACCAACTCTCTCCTCAGACGCCCACACACTCTCTCTGACACACACAGGGGGATGAAACTGATTGGGGGGGGATACGGAGCAGGTGCCCTCCGCAACTGCTTCTCGGTGTGGGAGGAGGGACCGTGTAAGTGCGCAAGGGGGGGGGGGAATCTGAGCAGGGGGGATCGGAGCAGTGGCCCTCCACAGACCGTGACACACACACACAGTGAGAGTGACAACACACACATACACGAGCACGAGTAGAGTGACAGTGACACACACACACACACTCACGGGACCACAGTGACACACAAACACACACACACAACACAACCACACACCACAACACCACACACAACACACACACACACACACACACAAACACACAGTGGAGAGTGACACACACACACACAGTAAGTGACCCACACACACACAGTGAGAGTGACCCACACACACACACAGTGAGAGTGACCCACACACACACACACACACAGTGAGAGTGACCCACACACACACACACAGTGAGAGTGACACACACACACACACACACAGTGAGAGTACACACACACACACACACACACAGTGGAGTGACACACACACCACACAGTGGAGGTGACACACACACACAGTGAGTGTGACACACACACACACACAGTGAGAGTGACACACACACACACACACACAGTGACCGTGACACACACACACACACACACACAGTGAGAGTGACACACACACACACAGTGAGAGTGACACACACACACCACAACACACAACACAGTGAGAGTGACACACACACACACACCACACTGAGACACACACACACACCACACACAAGCAAACACACACAAGACACGACGCACACAGTGAGAGTGACACACACACACACACACACACAGTGAGAGTTGACACAACACACACACACACACACACCACACACACACACACACACACCACAATGAGAGTTAACACAACAGTGACATTGACACACCACACAGTGACAGATACATACACAGTGACACACACACACACAATAAGCCCACTCTTTGTAAACACACACAATAATGAGCCCTCTCCCCCCTTGGGGTGGGTAAGGTGCCTGGGAGGGGGTATGTGGGTTACCTGGGGCCCGTGGATGGGCTGCTGGAGCAGCATGGCCAGTGCAGCCGAGAGTAACAGGCCCGCGGAGCCTAAAGGGAGGGACAGGGGGGCGAAGCCTAAGGAGCCCGGCATTACTGGAGGAGAGAAGGGAGGGGGGCGGTGCTGTAGGAAGAGGCGGGCCAAAAAAAAATCTTGGCAGAGTGACAGCACGGGCAGCCAATCAGGAGAGGGGGAGTTTTTTTTTTAAACCATTCTTGCAGGCTTCCCGGGGGCCGGACCGAATGACTTCGGGGGCCTTATACGGCCCGCGGGCCGGAGGTTCCCCACCCCTGCTGTAAAGCATGCTCACCACAAACGAAGCGCGACCGCTATGCTGAGGTAGGAAATTGAGTAACGCCAACCCACAGCCACGCGGGCGCGCCTAGGATGTAGATTGGTCGTTCAAGCCAGGTCAGGATATAGATGTGAGAGTAGTAGAGAGCCAAATCAGGAAAGGAGAGTTGCGGATCAACAGGGTACATAGCCAAGTTCAGGATTGGAGAGTAGCGGATCGTCGGGGTACTAGCCAAGGTCAGGAGGGGGGGCGGAGCCTAAGGAGCCGGCATTACTGGAGGAGAGAAGGGAGGGGGGCAGTGCTGTAGGAAGAGGCGGGCCAAAAAAAAAATCTTGGCAGAGTGACAGCACGGGCAGCCAATCAGGAGAGGGTGAGTTTAAATTTTTTTTTTTTTTAACCATTTTTGCTGGCTTCCCGGGGGCCGGACCAAATGACTTCGCGGGCCTTATACGGCCCGCGGGCCGGACATTCCCCACCCCTGCTATAAAGCCTATCCTATAATGATACAATAAATGATATTTCAACATTCAATTATTTTATTAGTAAAGATACAATGTTTATTGGATAAATAAGAATTGTTTTTAAAAGTAAAATACATATATTTAAAACCAAAAAAACATTTATTGATCTCCTTACTCTAAGGCCTCTGCCTGCTCTCCCTGCAGAGGTCGGTTCCTGAGGCCAGCTGCATTCTCCTAGCAGAGTCCATGTCCTGGTGATTCCTATCTGAGCGCTGGATCCCAAGCCGCAAACTTCGCTCCTGTCCTGTAGGCCTGCTGCTTCCTGCCTTGCAAAGGCTTCTTTATGGGCCGCTCTGTCCAGCGCCAGAGCGCCATTCCCCAGTGCTGCTGCTACGCTGAAGCGCTGCGTACCTGATTCCTTGTTGCCGAACTCCAGCTGATATCGACTACACTACCATCTCTCCAAACCGACCCTGGGCGTGTCAATGGATTACTCTAAACTCTCCGTACCCTGACCTGCCTACATTGACATATGACTACTGGCTGCCGCAAGAATCCTGATCCGGCTTCGTGTCTAGGTCGGTGTATTTACATCCCCCACCTCAGCCCACAGGTCGGTTCCGGTGTGTGGCGAGCCCATCCGTTACACTCTGATTTCTTTTTATTATCTTAGGTAGACTTAAAAAGGTAGATATCTTGGGGTCCTACCAGAATGTAGTTGTTTCCGCTCTGAGATAAGCTCTGTGTGTAGCTTCCTGTTAAGTATAGACACAAGTTCCTTATTGTACTTCTATGTTGCGGGTCTACCCCTAGGCTCATAACCAGGCTGTATATGATAGAATCCTGATGTTGTCTTAGATGTAGTCTTCTGATTTCATAATCACCAAACACAACCCCCCCCCACTTCATCGGATGAGGTCTGCATTTATAACTATTTTTTGGTAACTCTAGTTCTTTTATGGCTAATCTCTCATTGGCACCAATTGTCTCCATCTGGCTTTTGGTAGGATTCTTTCCTGTGCTAACCACAGATTGGAACAAAAGCCCATATTACAACGGTTGTTCTACAGTACTTTATGTTGGCATATTGGTCACCATATTGATGATTTTGGATTTAGTCTCAAAAATCCGTATATGGTCCCCCCTGGTTGTCTGCTGATCAGCTACCAGTGCGCATCATATTGTCCCAGGACTCACATCCATTGTGTCTAACCAGCGGTGGATAACCTCCCTCATTGACGATATCTCAGCCTGATATGAGATTTACATCAGTTTAGATGCAGGAGTTTATTAGTTACACTGTATCTAATTGGCTCTTCACTACAATGTTTCAGCACCCCTCCATTTGACCATATGATCATTGCAGATATCAGGGGCGCCTATCTATTATGTCAACCTAGTCACTCTCTTTTGCATGACAAGCACTTCTCCAACCAGACAACAGCTCAGATACCATAAAGATTAAGATTGATGGTAGAGTGTGCCACCATTAAGCCCTTAATTGGTCTCTTCCGTGCCTGCTTACAGCTTATCACTGTTAGTTGGACATATCACAATACTGCCATGTTCCTTCCTGATATCTAAAGCCTAATTGGTTCTTTCTGAGCTGTTTACCACTCATCAGCTACTGTGTTGGGCACACACTGTATGCACTACAGTCTGCAATTGTTCCTCCTTGATATTTAAAGTTCACTAGCTACGAGCTTTGATTTGTGCTTCAATCGGACAATGTTATTTTACAACGTGTTCCTGTATGGATACTGTGTTCATGCACTGTCATCGTAATGATGCAGTGTTAATAATATTAGTCAACTAAGCTACACAAGCTGTAAATAATACTCCTTATCCTTATCACAGGCAGTGAAGAGACCCTGAATCAGCATTGGTATAGGACATGCTACCATATCAATCCTAACTCACTATTAGAGAGCAACTATGTGTAGGTAGATATATTGCTGGATTAAGAGTGTGTGTTTTTTGCACCTGACACCTTATGCCTATATTAGGCAAATCTATCTACATAGACAATTGGGAGACATATACTAGTTTTCCAACACATATGATCGAGATACCTACAGTCTCCTATTACATCCTAGTTATTACACATATGTGGTTCACAGTTTTAATACCCATTATTTTATTCGTTTTGTGACATTAAAAATACCTTTTAATTAATTCAGAAATCATACTACTGAGTGCTAATAACTAGTTTTCTGTTCGCGTGTATTCATATACAGTATTAACTAGTTATTCTCCAAAGTGGAGCAGTGATTTCTTTATTTTTTTGTATGTTTGGCCTGGATAAAGGAACAGCTCAATAAAGCAAAGATGGAATTTTCACCCAAATCAGTCTCCATTATACTATTACCTATCTGCACCATCTCTACAGATTTCCATTCGAGGCAGGGACACCCGCTGTGTTATACTGATTGGCCACTGGATCGGTTACTGGAACTCCCCGAGCATACGGATCAGAAATATGCACGTGACATTGGTAAGTCCTTGTATAATCTTCTGTAAAGTGCTGTGTACACTGAACGGTCTACAGATCTAAAAATACATGTGCTTCAAGCATTGCAAACTAGTGTTGCATTTGCCCTACACAAAGTGAGCAAACACACTTTGATAATAACCTGTTCATCTGTGACAAGTTGAAATATTAATGCACTCTGATTTCTAAGTTGACTTAATGATAATTCAAGGTAACTAAATTGGTTACGAGTGTCATTTTAGAGAAATGTTGAAAAACTGACCTCTTGTCCTGGAGTACTGAGCTTGGCTAACAGAGGTAAACATTTGTGGGGCAATGTCATTTTCCCATTGTTCACTTTGTATATATCCTATTCCTTCCAATCTATATTATGCAACGTATTCCTGTGTAGGTGACTAGCTCTATGGCTCTTCTGTAAAGCCTGTGCACAGTTGAGCAATAAAGAAAAATAATCTACTACTCGAGTAGTACAGAATAATTGTATTCCCAGTGGGTTCATGAAATGCTGCTGTTTGTTTCTGTGATCTAATTCAGCCCAAACCATCATTATCCTTACACGCGGGTGGGTCCGATCACACCAGAGTGGAGCAATCCCTAACACTCCACTCTCTTTCAATTGGCTGGACACTGGGTACCTCATTGGAGAGATCAGCCTTCATACCTTAGAAAGGATCTACCTGGTCATGCCAAGGGCACTCTATGGTTAAATAAAAACTATTTTTGTTTTCAGTCTTTTCCTTTCTGCACAAGAAGTTTGACTGTTCCGCATGCTTAGTCAACAAAATGTGCACTTTTAATTTCATATGAGTTCACAAGGTTTGTATTTAATCCTAACGCAAATAAAGCTCAGAAATCATATTGCCAAATGCCCTGCCAAATTCAGCTGATGCTGAAGACAATATGGCGCATGATACTGCTCAAGAAGGTGTTGGAAGGCTGCTCTCTCAATCCCAGCAAACAAGAAGTGGGCATTTATAAGTCATCATCTTTCAGTACACCTGAAAAAATCATCAGTCCTTTAATTGAATTCAGTCATTAGTTATTTCTCTTATAGTCTTATATAAAGCGGGCTCCATTCCTTCCCAATAACAAAGACTGCAATCTGAATTTTTTCATGTTAAGTAACCAACTTAGTGTATTAATAATTCAAGTAAGGCAGGGGGGCAACCTCCAGTTCTCAGGGCCCACAACAGGCCAGGAATTAGGGATAGAAGAAATGGAGAAAAAACGGCAGCGCACTGCCAAATAGCAAGAGGAGGCTCACAGATAAAATAAAGTATTTATTCAGTAAGTGGACATAACTGACCCCTAAAGCAGCAGCAACAACACACCTACGCGTTTCGGCCGTGTGCCCTTTATCAAGGTTATCAACACCTTCATAAGGGCACACCTGCCCAAAACGCGTAGGTGTGTTTTGCTGCTCTTTTAGGGGTCAGTTCCAGCTAAACCGGGACATTTTCACAATTTTTGGGGCACCGGGACAGCTCACTAAAATGACAGCCGGGACAGCTCACTGTATGGTACAACCATAATATATATGCAGCCCCTCTTTAGATTGACTATCTGAGTTAAAGGGTTAATAACCCAAATGGTTTACTGTGTGGCTACGCAGGGTTTGCCCTCTCTCCCCATCATGGTAAAGAATGACTTGGCAGAACAGAAGCCACGCCCAACGTTATTCTGGCAATCAGGATGCACCAGCGGGTATATATGACTGCACCGAAGTTCTAGAACTCAGTCTCTGGGAGTGACAGGTGGAGGGGCCTCATTGTTTCTTAATATAAGATGTTTAAGTGTTTAGTTAATGTATAGTGATACCTCCTTAGAGCATTAAGAGTGGGTGCTAACTAAGTGTAACAGTGCTCACCATGCATCATGGTTTCAGTAAACCCTTGAGTTCTCTCTGTGTGTAGCAGAGAACCGCCCGTTGAGTGACCGAACACTCTCCCCACTGTTCTGTGTTGTAAAGCAGCCGCCGTGACCACACCTGGCTGCAGAACGCAGCTGCACATAAAAAAAACAGCCCGCTTTAGTCCCATTAAGTTACTCCCGCCGGTTCCGTCTAAGCGTGCCCGTCTGGAAGAAGTAAAATCGATGTAGAAGGGAAAGATGAGCACTGCAAAAATGGAAGAGTGCTGAGGCAGGTATAAAAATAAAACTATTTATTAATTATATTAGCCAAAAACATTATCAAAAAAGTCCTTTGTGAGAGAAATGCGTTAGAGGACCCTGTCTTGTATGTTTTTTTGACTAATAGGCCTAAGAAATAGTTTTATGTCTACCTCCAGCCTCTTCCAATTTTAAGCAAGTACCATATATAATATATAATAGAGATATATATTCAACACTCGACCTTGCCAGCCCTGAGACACTAGTCTCCTTCCCCCCCCACCCCCTCTCCTTACCAAAACGATTAGGCTTATCTTAAACCATAGCCAAACCTTCGAGGCGACTACATAAGGCTCCTCAAGGCCATGTTCCCATGCTACCTACCAATGACCCACATGCCCCAATATCGAGACCATCAATCATTTTCTCCATACCGACTTCTAGCAAGGTTCCCACACATTTTAATCTCTTTTTTTATTTTTGCTCTCCCTCACACGGCTACTGTATGTGTCTGCTCTCATCAGGAATAAATGTTAGTAGCCCCTTAAGGGCCAAGTATTTTTCCCCCCTTGCCCACAAGCTCAACGCAGCCACGCTGCTGTCACTACAACGCCTTGACCTCTACAGGTGAAGTTATTTTCTCTATAACATCAGAACCCCAGCCTTGGGGAGAGGGCCAGGAAGTAAGACGCCCTCCCCGTGACCCCTCTGGGCTATCATTCTGTCCATCAATGATCACCACTGTGGTAGCATGTTAATCTCAGGGTCTCATTTTTTTTTTTTGTTTTACATTCATACTTCAAACATTTAAACATTTAAAAAAATCAACAATGCATAATGTCATGTAACAGTTCCCTTCCCTCTATCCCCCTCCTGGGAGATCCATTCCTTTGCTACCCTGTGGTGCTGAGCATACCTGTAGGTTCGAAGAGCTGAGCTGATCTGCGTTGGGTGGAGATCAGGACAGGGCTTAGATCTTTCTCTCAAGTTATTCTCACTGGTGCGTAGCGCCTCCAGCAGTAGTGCTCCAAAGATTCAGAAGTCAGCCCCCACTATTGCACTCTTTTCTCCCCTGCCCAAGGACTGATTAGTCAGACAGGGGTATATTCTGAACGGATCTTTTATTGGGTTCATACACTGCAGATCTTCTCACAGCGATGCAAGGTTCCAGAGGTTCATACCTCTGGGTGGTGCTTTGCCCTGGTATATAGGGCAACACATGGCTGAGTCTGATGTTCCTCAGTCCAAAGACTGAGGGCGAGCACGCTCATCCTGCCTAAGAGACTGACAGCTCTCTGCTTACCCTCTTTCAGGCAGGAAACAGGACTTCCTCTCTCTTCGAGAGCAGGACTCTCACTACTTGGTCACCCTCCTAGTAGGATCAAGAAGGTGCAGGCTCATGATCTATCTATACCAATAGGCTTACATAGGCCATGAGTCACCACCTCATTCTATCACTCATAAAGAGGCATGAGGGGGGTCAGAGCCCATAGATTTAACCTGTTAATGCCTGCCAGCTAACAGGACTACATAACAAGATAACAGGGGGAAGACAGGCAGAATATACATACCCTGTTACCATTCATTATTTTTAAGAACAAGACCATTGCTTCCAAAATTTGCATTGTCTTTAACTGAAATAAGTGGTACGATAGAGAACTGCCATTATTATCTTCAACATCCTTACCAAAAGCTGCTTAAACAATTTGGCTATCTCTGTACCTTTCCTCACTTCTCACTCTGTGCATCTCAGCCACACACCCTGTTACGAAACTCGTTGAAAGTCATAATATTACCCACCTGGATGAAACCATCCACTCTGGACTTCTAACTTATAACACAGTTGCTAACATAGCGCAAACAGGAAAATAAAACCCGGGCAGGGCGATTATCACGCACGGTGGATTTAGGATTATTGGGCAGGTATAAAAATGCAAGCAGTCACAAAAAGCTTGAATTGGGTCATTTACTTTCCCTGAAAAGTAATCGAGCAGGGCATGTTCGGGTACATATTACCACAACGGACAGCAGATGACTTGATTCTGGGACTCCTTAAATGCAGCTGCCTCCAATCTGATGGAAGCATCTTTTTAGCAGCCTAGCAGTATAACAGGTAAGTTTTTAACCCCCCACAGCAGACTCCATAGTCATGTCCGAGGTGTAGAAGAAAAGAAGAGGTTAACGT
Source organism: Ascaphus truei (assembly GCA_036426205.1). Lineage (NCBI taxonomy): Eukaryota > Metazoa > Chordata > Amphibia > Anura > Ascaphidae > Ascaphus > Ascaphus truei. Next base: position 570,617 of record WSYH01000025.1, read on the forward strand.
CCTCCACTGTCTCCCTCTGGATCCTTCCAAGAAAGTAAGTAGTGAGTCCTCAGCGCAAAACCCGAACAGATGACGTCCCTCAGTTAACCGTCTCCACCAAGCCGAGCGATTACTAAACAAGTCTTCTATTGCAAGTGGAAATGTTGCTTTAACCTCATAGCTGCCTTCACAATGCTTTGCGTGGCGGGAAACCATCATCCAAAGAGATTAACCCCCTCAGTGCCTGGGGTCCTGCCAGCACTAGTGATCACGTGAGTGTTCATCGATTGTGCTTCCAAGAAAGAGAGCCAACCCTGATGCGTACAGCATGTCTATAGAACACTGAGAGGGCTGAAGGGCTGGCATTGCAGCCACGGTCCTTCAGTCTCTCAGCTTTGCCCTATTGCACATTTTCTAAGCTGTTTTGCTGCCTTTTTACTGTGACTACAACTTTAACTAACTGTTTCTATTGCACTGAATTGAGACAGAGAACAAGCTTAATTGAGATGAGGTTGCAGTAATCCAAGTCTGACACAGATAAATTCTTATTTTGCGAGGTTACAAAATGACAGGCACTATTATACCACCAGACGTAAATTGTAATGCTCCGTGTATCGTTCCTGAGCACGCTGCTTTGTCAGTTTGATCATATCTTACTTAACAGGGTTCGACAATTTTCCAGAGCCTACACTGACTTAAGGTTTATGTTCTTGCATACTCTTTAAATCCATATTTAATGCTCATAGGCCCCTTTACATGTGTAGTGCAACGCTTCTCCTTGCTTGTGAAGATTTAAGTCTCCAACCATTTATAGGGGATTGAATCTTCCTGAGCAGGGAAAGACTTCATACTGTAGCAATGTATCTCTGTAAAGCGCTGCGTAAACTAGCAGCGCTATACAAGAACATGCTTATATAGCAAATTGAATAGAAGCTGTATAATGTAGTAAATATCACTGTTCTGTTCTGATTCATTCACTGAACTGTGTACTGTAGCTAGACCCAGAGGTTAAAGGGGCAGTGTTTCCAGGATAAATGGAACTAGGACAGTGGTATGTTTATAAGCTAAAAGTACTGTATCTGCTTGACTTCTTTAAAATAATAAATAAATAAATAAATATATATATATATATATACTGAGTTAAGTTATGGTGAGTAAAACAGTGACAAAAACCCTCCACAGTAAAGTAAAGCACTGTAAATATTCCTGTATATATTCATTTGCATGTCTTAGACAGGCTGCACCCTGTCTTCACCATTATCACCCAGCACCCAGCACTTCCACTGCAGCAAGGGATTCTGGGAAATGACATGCAAATGAGCCACCACGCCACTTTTTGCTTCAAACCATTTAAAACATGGTCCCTATAGCTTAAGTTTGCTGCATGGTCACAGCTTTGAGCACGCAGGGTTAAGGTGCATAGCCAGAAAACCCACCAACAGACAGCTGTTTCGTCACCTTCCGGTTTGCCGGGTCCAAACATTCTGTAGTTACTAGGTTGGGAACTATGGAAGCGCCTCCTTTTCAATAGTACTATTAGCACTTACTGGCACTTACTTAAAGGGCGCATTCCTAACAGAAAACAACAGTGACAGGACAAATCTTAGTACTGTAGCTATACACATAAACCTATGTACAGGAACCAGCAAAAATAAAAAGAAATGGGGAGCACTACGAAAAAAGAAACTGGAGACAAAATAACAAAAATGTATTGAGGCATGTAGCCTAATTAAAAGAGAGACCTCTAACGCGTTTCTCCGCAGGGGCGCTTAATCAAAGAGTGGTTTCTTAAGTCTAAACGGAGTATCTTTATAGGTCTTCCCCTCTGGAATGCTGTCTACCCTACCTGCTCCAGGTACAGAACCCTGAAACAACAATCAGTGAATGAAAAAACACGAAAGGAGGCAACATGACTGAAGTTGAAAACGTACAAAAAAAAAACATAAAAAGTTGGCACAATACTAATAAAAGCTTAAAAAAGTATAAATAGAACGATATAAAAAATAATAACAGAATGTGGATAAATATAATATCAATAATAACAAATGATATAATAGTATAAAATTATAATATAATAATACTGTAAATACACCAATAACTAAAGACAAATATATATCCTGATAAACAGCAGGGACATTAGATAAAGAAAAAATATATATATATATATATATATATATAATATATATATATTATATAAATTGAATGAAAAGTTTGACACACGCTGGATTGTATCAGCCCCACAGCTGATTGATAACCACTCTGATAACACACTCACCAGAAATAGTTAGCACAGATGACCTGTAAAAATGTAATTGTACAAAAATTAAATGGGAACTCGGATGGTAGTTGTAAGAATGGAGTGTAAAAATGTAAAAAAAAAAAAAAAAAAAAAATTAATGATAAAAAAACATAAAAAAATATATGAAAAACATAAAAAAATATATTGTAATCTATAAAAAAACAGAATATATAAAAAATTATGTGTATAAAATAGAATAAAAATTTGTGTTCCTTCACTAGATATAGATGATCTTGTATGGAAATTAAAATTGTCCGGGCTGCTTCTTCTTTTGGGTCAGCAACCCTCCCACAAATTCTAGTAGAGAAAAAGAGAAAAAGCGCCCGATCATGTGTAAAATCCAATACAAAATTTAATAAAGATAAAGACAAATGCACACTCCAATTTCAATGCAATATAAAGCATTGTATGGGTAAACCCATGCGCCAACATGTGTCTGCTCGCCGACCGCTTGCTTTGATATCAACCTCACTGCTGCCGATGTATCACGATCAGATGTCCCTCCGGCAATTCAGATGAACACCTGTTGGTTCCTGGCAGGTTGTGTTGGATATTGCGTGCGGCTCAGGGAATGTCCTCCCCTTCCTGGCAGAAGACGCACGAGCTAGTCCACCACCGTAGCTCTGCAAAACCACGTGCCTACCGTTTCTTCCAGTTAACGGATTTCATCAGGGGTAACGTGTATTCTCATTGGGCTGCTATTTAAGAGTGTTTCTGTCCAATTGCAGCATGTGAATAAAATACCCAATTTTACCATATTAGGTCATCTTGTGCTAACAGTGATTGATTGTAATACAACTAATTATTATATAACAGCTTATAGACTATGCATAATACACATAACATAGAAAGATGAAATATATCAGAAATATTACATGTTGATTAAACATTGATATACATATACTGTAATTATATAAACAGTGCCCTATTGTTTTTAGATTACTGGGTTTGTATTTAAATGTCAACTTCTAATGATTGTGAATTAATAGCTAATTACAGTTACATGAATATATAGCAATATATTTTAGTTGCATTATCTAGATTTCATACAATAATAGAGACGTCAGAAGTTGCTAATAAGTGTCATGAGATCATTGACACTTTATTAGCAACTTCTGACGTCTCTATTATTGTATGAAATCTAGATAATGCAACTAAAATATATTGCTATATATTCATGTAACTGTAATTAGCTATTAATTCACAATCATTAGAAGTTGACATTTAAATACAAACCCAGTAATCTAAAAACAATAGGGCACTGTTTATATAATTACAGTTATATGTATATCAATGTTTAATCAACATGTATCTATATTTCTGATATAATTTCATCTTTCTATGTTATTGTATTATGCATAGTCTATAAGCTGTTATATAATAATTAGTTGATATTACAATCAATCACTGTTAGCACAGATGACCTAACTTATGGTAAAATTGGGCGTATTTTATTCACATGCTGCAATTGGACAGAAACACTCTTAAATAGCAGCCCAATGAGAATACACGTTATCCCCTGATGAAATCCGTTAACTGGAAGAAACGCGTAGGGCACGTGGTTTTGCAGAGCTACGGTGGTGGACTAGCTCGTGCGTCTTCTGCCAGGAAGGGGAGGACATTCCCTGAGCCGCACTCAATATCCAACACAACCTGCCAGGAACCACAGGCTGTTCATCTGAATTGCCGGAGGGACATCTGATCGTGATACATCGGCAGCAGTGAGGTCTGACGTATCAAAGCAAGCGGTCGGCGAGCAGACACATGTTGGCGCATGGGTTTACCCATACAATGCTTATATTGCATTGACAAATTGTGAGTGTGCATTTGTCTTTATCTTTTATTAAAATTTTGTATTGGATTTTACACATGTATCGGGCGCTTTTTTTCTCTTTTTTTCTCTACTAGAATTTGCTGGGAGGTTGCTGACCCCAAAGAAGAAGCAGCCCGGACATTTTAATTTCCATACAAAGATCATCTATCATCTATGTGAAGGAACACAAATTTTTATTCTATTTTATACACATCATTTTTTTATATATTCTTGTTTTTTATAGATTTACAATATATTTTTTTGTTTTTTAATATATTTTTTTTATGTTTTTTATATCATTAATTTTTTTTTTTTTTTTTTTTTTTACATTTTTACACTCACCATTCTTACAACTACCATCCGAGTTCCCATTTAAATTTTTGTACAATTACATTTTTACAGGTCATCTGTGCTAACTATTTCTGGTGATCTGTGTGTTATCAAGAGTCTGCTGTGGGGCTGATACACATCCAGGCGTTGTCAAACTTTTCATTCAATATATATATATATATATATATATATCTATTTAATACTATATATATCATATCTTATATATATATAATAATATATATATATATATTTAATTTTTTTTTTTCTTTATCTAATGTCCCTGCTCTGTTTATCAGGATATATATTCTAGTCTTTAGTTATTGGTGTATTTACATGTATTATTAATATTATAATTTATACTATTATATCATTTGTTCTATTATTGATTATTATTATTTTATCCACATTCTGTTATTATTTTTTATATCGTTCTATTTATACTTTTTTTAAGTCTTTTTATTATATTGTGCCAACTTTTTCAAATAGCTTAATAATTTGGTTTTGTAGCTTTTTTCACCCTTCAGTCATGTTGCCTCCTTTCCGTGTTTTCATTCTCACTGATTGTTTGTTTCCCAGGGGTTCTTGTACCTGGGATGCAGGTAGACAGCATTTCCAGAGGGGAAGACCTATAAAGATACTCCGTTTAGACTTAAGAAACCACTCTTTGATGAAGCGCCCCTGGCGAGAAACGCGTTAGAGGCTTCTCTTTTTAATTAGGCTACATGCCTCAATACATTTTTGTTATTTTTGTCTCCAGTTCTCTTTTTTCTGTAGTGCTCCCCATTTCTTTTTTATTTTTGCTTAGTCCTGTACATAGGTTTATGTGTATAGCTAACAGTACTAAGATGTGTCCTGTCACTGTTTGTTTTCTGTTAGGAATGCGCCCTTTAAGTAAGTGCCAGTAAGTGCTAATAGTACTATTGAAAAGGAGGGCGCTTCCATAGTTCCCAACCTAGTAACTACAGAATATGTTTGGACCGGTCAAACCGGAAGGTCGAAACAGCTGTCTTGGTGGGTTTTCTGGCTATGCACCTTAACCCTGGCTGTGCTCAAAGCTGTGACCATGCAGCAAACTTAAGCCTATAGGGAACCATGTTTAAAATGGTTTTTGAAGCAAAAAGTGGCAGTGTGCGCTCATTTGCATGTCATTTCCCAGAATCCCTTGCTGCAGTGGAAGTGCTGTGTGCTGGGTGATAATGGTGAAAGACAGGGTTGCAGACCTGTCTAAGACATGCAAATGAATATACAGGAATATTTACAGTTGCTTTATCCTTTACTGTGGAGGGTTTTTGTCACTTTTTTTACTCACCATAACTTAACTCAGTATATATATATATATTTTTTATTTATTTATTTATTTTTAAAGAAGTCAAGCAGATACAGTACTTTTAGCTTATTAAACATACCACTGTCCTCAGTTCCATTTTATCCTTGGAAACACTGCCCCTTTAACCTCTGGTCTAGCTACAGTACCACAGTTCAGTGAATGAATCAGAACAGAACAGTGATATTTACTACATTATACAGCTTCTATTCAATTTGCTATAATAATAGCATGTTCTTGTATAGCGCTGCTAGTTGTACGCAGCGCTTTACAGAGACATTGCTACAGTATGAAGTCTTTCCCCTGCTCAGGAAGATTCAATCCCCTATTCAAATGGTTGGAGCTTAAATCTTCACAAGCAAGGAGAAGACAGTTGCACTACACATGTAATAGGGGCCTATGAGCATTAAATATGGATTTAAAGAGTATGCAAGACATAAACCTTAAGTTCAGTGTAGGCTCTGGAAAATTGTCGAACACTGTTAAGTAAGGATATGCATCAAAACTGACAAAGCAGCGTGCTCCAGGAACAGATAACACGGAGCATTACAATTTACGTCTGGTGGTATAATAGTGCCTGTCGTTTTGTAACCTCGCAAAATAAAGAATTTATCTGTGTCAGACTTGGATTACTGGCAACATCATCTCAATTAAGCTTGCTCTCTGTCTCAAATTCAGTGCAATAGAAACAGTTAGTTAAAGGTTGTAGTCACAGTACAAAGGCAGCAAAACAGCTTAGAAAATGTGCAATAGGGCAAAGCTGAGAGACTGAGAGGACTGTGGCTGCAATGCCAGCCCTTCAGCCCTCTCGGTGTTCTATAGACATGCTGTACGTCATCAGGGTTGGCTCTCTTTCTTGGAAGCAATCGCATGAACACTCACGTGATCACTAGTGCTGGCAGGACCCCAGGCACTGAGGGGGTTAATCTCTTTGCTGATGGATTTTCCCGCCACGCAAAGCATTGTGAAGGCAGCTGATGAGGTTAAAGCAACATTTCCACTTGCATAGAGACTTCTGTTTAGTAATCGCTCGGCTTGGAGGAGCGGTAAACCGCTGGGACGTCATCTGTTCGGGTTTTGCGCTGAGGACTCACTACTTACTTTTCTCTGGGAAGGATCCAGAGAGGAGACAGTGGAGGACGTTAACCTGTTCTTTTTCTTCTACAACTCGGACATTGACTACTGGAGTCTGCTGTGGGGGTTAAAAACGTACCTGTTATACTGCTGCTGCTGAAGAAAAGATGCTTCCATCCGGATTGGAGGCAGCTGCATTTAAGGAGTCCCCAAGAATCAAGTCATCTGCTGTCCAGTTGTGGTAATATGTACACTGAACATGCCCTGCTCGATTAACTGTTCAGGGAAAGTAAATGACCCAATTCAAGCTTTTTGTGACTGCTTGCATTTTTATACCTGCCCACTAATCCTAAATCAACGGCGTGATAATCGCCCTGCCCGGGTTTTATTTTCCTGTTTGCCGCTATGTTAGCAACTGTGTTATAAGTTAGAAAGTCCAGAGTGGGTGGTTATCATCCAGGTGGGACTATTTATGACTTTTCACGAGTTTAGTAACAGGCTGGTGTGGGCTTGAGATGCACAGAGTGAAGAATGTGAAGGAAAAGGTACAGGAAGATAGCCAAATTGTTTAAGCAGCTTTTGGTAAGGATGTTGAAGATAAATAATGGCAGTTCTCTATCGTACCACTTTTTCAGTTAAAGACAAATGCAAATTTTGGAAGCAATGTTCTTGTTCTTAAAAAAAATAATGAATGTAACAGGGTATGTATATTCTGCCTGTCTTTCCCCCTGTTATCTTGTTATGTAAGTCCTGTTAGCTGCAGGCATTAACAGGTTAAATCTATGGGCTCTTGACCCCCTTCATGCCTCTTTTATGAGTGATAGAATGAGGTGGTGACTCATGGCCTATGTAAGCCTATCTGGTATAGGTATAGATCATGAGCCTGCCCCTTCTTGATCCTACTAGGGGGGTGTGACCAAGTTAGTGAGAGTCCTGCTCCTGCTCTGGAAGAGAGAGGAAGTCCTGTTCCTGCTCTGAAAGAGAGGGTAAGCAGTATATATATATTATATATATATATATATATATATATATAATATATATGGTACTGCTTAAATTGGAAGAGGGCTAGAGGCAGGTATGACAATAAAACTATTTATTAGGCATATTAGTCAAAAAACATACAAGACAGGGGTCCTCTAACGCATTTCTCTCCCCAAAGGAGCTTTCTTGATAATGTTTTTTGGCTAATATAATTAATAAATAGTTTTATTTTTATACCTGCCTCCAGCACTCTTCCAATTTTTGCAGTGCTCCATCTTTCCCCCTTCTACATCGATTTACTTCTTCCAGACGGAGGCATGCTTAGACGGAACCGGCGGGAGTAACTTAATGGGACTAAAGCGGCTGTTTTTTTTTTTTATGTGCAGCTGCGTTCTGCAGCCAGTGTGGTCACGGCGGCTGCTTTACAACACAGAACAGTGGGGAGAGTGTTCGGTCACTCAACGGAGGTCTCTCTGCTACACACAGAGAGAACTCAAGGGTTTACTGAACCAGCATTGCATTGGTGAGCACTTGTTACACCTAGTTAGCACCCACTCTTAATGCTCTAAGGAGGTATCACTATACATTAACTAAACACTTAAACATATTATATTAAGAAACAATGAGGCCCCTCCACCTGTCACTCCCAGAGACCTGAGTTCTAGAACCTTCGGTGCAGTCATATATACCCTGCTGGTGACATCACTGATTGCCAGATATAACGTGGGCGTGGCTTCTTTTCTGCCAAGTCATTCTTTACCATGTGATGGGAGAGAGGCAATACCCTGCGTGAGCCCACACAGTTAACCCATTAGGGCTATTAACCCTTTAACTCAGTAGTAATCCTAAAGAGGGGCTGCATATATTATTATGGTTGTACATACAGTGAGCTGTCCCGGCTGTCATTTTAGTGAGCTGTCCCGGTGCCCCAAAAATTGTGAAAATGTCCCGGTTTAGCTGGAACTGACCCCTAAAGCAGCAGCAAAAACACACCTACGCGTTTTGGGCCGTGTGCCCTTTATGAAGGTGTTGATAACCTTGATAAAGGGTACACGGCCCGAAACGCGTAGGTGTGTTGTTGCTGCTGCTTTAGGGGT
>WSYH01000052.1:0-114466 GCA_036426205.1 Ascaphus truei
TCTCTCTCTCGTTCCCCCATCCCCTCTCTCTCTCTCTCCCTCCTCTCTCCCCCCCCACTCTCTCTCCCCACACATCCTCTCTCTCTCGCTCATCTTCTCTCTACCCCATCTTCTCTCTCCCCATCTTCTATCTCTCCCCCATCTTCTCACTCTCCCCCCATCTTCTCACTCTCCTCCATCTTCTCACTCTCCCCCCGTCTTCTCTCCCTCCCTCCTCCCTCCCTCGACCTCTCTCTCTCTCCCCCATCCTCTCTCCCCATGCTCCTCTTTCTTCCTACATCACCCTCTCTCTCCCCTCATCCCCCTCCTCCTCCTCTATCCCTCCACCATCCATAGAGCAGCCAGCTCCCTTTACCTCCTACATGGGATCGGCAGGTGAAACCAGGGGGTTAACGGAGGGTAGGGAATGGGGTTGTGGCGCCAGCGGAGGGTAGCAGGGGATTGATACAGAGGGTAGTGGACAGAGATGGCAGAGTTGCAAGGAACACTGAGGTCTGACCTAATGCAGCCTGAAGGGTTCCTACGCTTCTCAACTGCCTGCATCCCCCTACGTATGCATAGACTTGAAAAATGCAATTTTGCAAGGTGGGGGGCTTGCACTTTCCTAGAGTACAACCAGGTGAACAATCTCACTTTTTAAACTGCGAATTATGTAGTTGCATAGTATATTAGGTTTAAAAAAGACATATGTCCATTAAGTTCAACCTTCTTTTTTTCCAGTTTATCACAAACATATAAATAAAATAAGACACGGCACCAGTCACAAAAGGAGACTGAAAAAGCCTAATCCTGGCTATCAAGAAAACATTTCAACAAGAGTTGCAAAAATCAATCACGGAGATCAGATGAGAACTAACGGCCCTGCGCGACAGGACTGATGCAACAGAGAGGATGGTAGAAGAGCTTGCGCTGGCCCATAGTGAGGCCTCATCTGAGGTGAGAGACATAAAAACACAAATAATGTCAATACAGGAGGACCTCAAGGATGCAGAAAATAGGTCCCGCAAGAATAACTTGCGGATCCGCAATATCCCTGATGAGGTGAAATCAGAGGACCTGGAGGATCCTGTAGGTGACCTCCTGGGGAAGCTGATCCCGGACCTATCCAAGCAACAGATTTTCATTGATAAGATCCACATGACCCTAGCAGCAAGACCCACAGATCCAAACAGACCAGAATGTGATACTAAGACTTCATTACTACCATGACGGTAGAGGCTACACTGCCAAAGTCAAAAGAAATGTTCTCCATCAGGCACGAATCTCACCAGCTACAAATATTTAGAGACCTGTCACCCACAACTCTACTGAAAAAGAGAGGCCTGCAGCTGATCGCACGCATACTCCATGACAAACAGATATGTTTATGTTGGGATTCCCCTTCAAACTGTTTATATTCTGTGGGGGCACAGTCAGAGCAATCAGAATCGAGACGGAAGACCGCAACTTCCTGAAAGCCAGGTACCTCTCAGACCCAGCCCCAGTACTAGCAGCGGAGGTACGCCTTAGTCTCCAGCGATCACTGTTTAATGAGTGGTCTGAAGTGGTCAAGAGGCAGCAGAGGCCAGAACCCCTACACGGCGCCCAAGAGGAGCTTGACCCTTAGAGATGTTGGTAAGGCCCAGTTAAGTGACGGGGTGGTCCTCCTTTATACTCACTACCCCGAGGGGACACCAATCCTTTATTACTAACTAATGTACAGCACCCTGCATAAGAATGCTATATATAAACATTGTTATAAATAAATCCGGTGCGCCCACTAGATCTGGCTCTGACACTCCTGATGAGCCTCGTAGATACCGGAAGTGAGCCTGGGATTACTCTGCCCCACCCAAAGGTAGCCTACTCCCCCCACCAACCCTTTAAAGGTCCCCCAACAACCCCTTCCACAACCCTCTCTGTGTGTAAGTCTTCCCCCTACTTAAGAAGTATGCATATACAGAAGAGATACCTTGTAGGTACGAGTAATGTATAATATGGCTGTGACGCCAAAGGGACTATGGGGTCGCTAAAATAAAGGTTTAGCATGGTCCTTTGCCCCTAACGTCCTTTCCTTGGGCTCATCTGGCTACCAGACCCCTGAACATGCAGGGCTGAGAAACCTTTTGTGCTGCCCATATTTCCAGAGAAGAGGGCTGCTGCTGGGACTGAAGGGGGAGGAGAGGGACAGGGAGAAAGGAGATGGTGGCCAGGGATGGAGATCGGGCCGGTGGAAGACAGGAGCCATTTACTGACTCACCAGCCAGAGTGGCACCATCCCAGCCGGAGACATCCTGTCAGCTGTGGGGAACCCATTGCCGAGTCCCACAGGTAGGCGTTGCGCTCATTGGCCCATTTGAACTTCCCTCCACTAAGCCCTTTAACTCTGGGAATCCGCCTCCAAACTTGATTGGTCCAGGGAGGTGGCAAAGAGGAGAGCAGGACTTTTCTGCAGTAGATTTTAAAGTGCTCTGTTGCAACTTTACCCTGTGTGAGCGAGGAAGCAAGCCTTGGATAAGCCTTTAATGTGGTGCTCAGCCCCTAAGCAGCTAGGATTCCGTACATTTGCCCCTGTTTTAGTGAGTATAGCTCTGATTGTGTGTTTAGTGCTGTGCTGTGCTGTGCTGTGCTTGCTGGCTCCGGCTGGAAAAAAACTTCTTTATTTAACTGCTCTGTCTTGTCTGGTGCTTTGATCCCTGGGTTAAGTTCTGGTCTCCCATGACACAGTTGAACATTTTTTTTAAAGCTTTCATTGAGAAATAATACTACTTGTTTCTTAGATAGCACAGGCAATCTATATAGAGCTGTGTATAGATTGTTTGCAGGTACATTGGGAGGGATACATTAAACTCCAATAACGGGTAAGTCGACGTACAAAAGAGCTTACAATCTAATACTGGTACTTGAGGCACAATAACGTGCCCAAAGTCACATGGAGAGATGATAATGAGCTTTCAGGACAGGTTCACCCACGTCAAAGGAAGTCTTCTTATTTATTAACTACTTTTCCACCTCCCCCCAAATAATGTTATTAAACATGTTCTACTTTGACAATGGCAATAATGTTTAATCTATGTATTAAGACTCTCTGTACCCCTTGTGTATTGTACCCCCCCTCCACCCCTCATTCGCACCCGACCCCTCGTTCTCTTTTGTATCATCTCTGCCACCTGATATGTTCTTGTTGATTTTGTAAACTGGAAAAAAATAAATAGATAGATAGATGGGGGGCAAGGATAATTGATGCGAATATAGAGCCTCTCATTATCAATTGACAACTCTGCCTTCACGTGGCACCCCTCGTTTCTAACAAAATGGGCTCTGTTGACCCTTGGGCCAAGCGTCCCCTTCGGTATATCCAGCTAAATAACTTCCATGGATCTTTTTAAAGTTAAGTTTTCTGTGGAAGTTGCGTATACCCATCCTTGGGTGAAGAGGCGGAAAGTAAGATGGATGGATGGATGGATGGATAGATAGATAGATAGATAGATAGAGAGAAAAAAGACCTCATGACAAAGGTTTGGAAATGCAGGGCTGAGGATCTCCATCCCATAACTTGACATCACAATATGAAAGTCCTTATCACTTGGTTTGTGGAGGACGTTACAATGCATTAGGGGCAGAGTGTTGGGCCAGTATGTTTATTTGGGAGAATCTTTATAAAAGTTGTTTAATTGTCTGAAGAATATTCATTTTTTGTGATATATTGATTTAACTACTGCACGTGTCCATCAATGTTTCATTCACTCCCTGAATGGAGAAGCAAGTACACCAGCTATGGACCCTAGTACAAGGGGGGGGGGGGAGGAGTGGGCTTTAAAGTACAGCTTGGTAAGTAAGAGTACCCATTGGTATTGCCTGCTGTGTGTATGTATCCAATTTTTCCTGTTATACTGGTGGTGATACTCTTCTCCTCACCTCTGTGCTCAAAAGAGTAATGATGTTTACACCACCAGTAACGTACATAGCAGTTTACTGAGTTACTTACTTGTACCATACATATACTGTAGTACATTAGCAGTCAGCTGGTTCCACAAACCACTGTTTCCAACACCTTTATATTTGCTTCCAGTTGTTAGTGACACAATTAATGGGACCTTCGGTAGAGCTACCCAATTGTCCATTAATCTATCGGTGTCCAGGTAGGATGTACAGCTTTGAGAGCTGCCCATTATTTGCATTTAATGCATATTTGTCAGGGCACAGTAGGGGTAGAGATGCTAAACAGAGCAGTTGCACCAGTTTTGCACTGTGCCAATTTCTTTAAAAAAAATACATGTTTTGCTTCCTTTTTCTAATGAATTGCCTAAAGCTACTGAAAGGCCAAGGTAACTAAATAGCAACAAATATTTCACAAAATCCCAAACTTTATTACACTTAGTGCTGCTTTAAGACCTGTAATTCAAATATAATTAACTGTTTGTATCACTTAATTGTATTTAACATGCTACATAAGCCCTCAAAACAATATATATATATATATATATATATCATATACATATATTCTGATCGCTATACTGTGCCCCCACAGAATATAACATTGTTTTTCTCTTTAATTACATCCACTGAGTCATGCATTTTGAACTAAATAAAATAGTATTATATATATATATATATATATATATATCTATATATATATATATATATATATAATATATATATATATATATATACATACATCCCCTTGAAAACGACCTCTCTGTGTGGTTCAAATGTTGTTTATCTGTGATACTGTTTAAGCTAATATAACCTTTTGTCATCTTCCTACTGTGTGCTGTCTCTACTTTATCAGTCCTCGGATGGTAACATATATATATACATACATATACTGTATATACATACCTTTTTATTTTATTTAGTCCAAAAAGGCATGACCCAGTGGATATACTTAAAGAGAAAAACTATTACAGTACACTTAAAGATGCCAAACTTGGTACATCCCTAAATTAATCAATGTGGCAAATGGAGCAAAGTTGCAGCAAAACACCATGATACAGTACAGATGCAGCGGCCATTATTCGAACAAATCACGGAGCCGTTTTCGTGTTCGCTGCTGTACTCCACGCGGCCAATCACGCGGTTGCTTTGTTTGAATTTCATGGATCCCGATTTCTTCGGGTGCAATTCTTCGCGTTTCTGTGGCAGGAATGAATGAATTGTAATTTGTACAGTACAGTACTGTGTCAATTTGCAGGTGTTCAAAAACCAGAACACTAAAATGGCATTTTTCTGCACTCGATAAAAATGAGTCAACACACGATCATGACGCGCCATGACATGGGTATTCTGAGGTATACAACGTGTGATATGTTCGAATAATGGCCGCTACATCTGTACATTGACACAAAAAGACACGGCGCTAACCTAACATCATCATGACTACTTCCATCCCTTACAAAACAGGAGGGTAATGCTGCACTCCCACAAGGAAACAAAATTAAATAAATACCGCTGCGCCTGGTTCAGGAATCTCTGGGTGGTACTCCAATATCTACCAAAAAATAGAGAGTCGTAAATATTTATTTTTTCAAAATCAGCCATTAATAAATTGGCATAAGAGGGTGCCACATTACTCCCCATTGCCGTCCCAGCTATTTGCAAATAAAAATCCTTTTCAAAACGAAAATAATATTTGTATAGGATGAAATGCAGCAGTAACAAAATATAATCAACTGGAGGTCCCGTAACATTAGACTCGCTCAATCTTTGTCTTATTACTTCAAGACCGCTCTCATGTGGTATGATGGTATAAAGATTAGTAACATCCATAGTTACCATAAGGTAGGTCTTAACACTCAAATCCAGTGCTCTTATTTTATCCAGAAAATCGAAAGTGTCTTTTACATAAGAGTCCTATTTTACCACCACGGGCTGCAGAAACGAATCTACATAGATGGCCAATGGTTGATTAATAGAATTAGTTGCCGAAATAATTGGCCTCCCTGGTGGATTATAGAGGTTCTTATGTATTTTAGGTAACGTATAAAATAGTGATCGGCGCGGGTTCTTCATAGTTAGGAAATCAAACTCCTTTTCCTGTAACCTTGAGTTGCCTATTCCCAAGGTCAAAATATTTTTAAGGTCCGCCTGGTAGCCTATGGTCGGATCCCTATCTAGCTTAGTGTAGCATTGCTCATTATTGAGTTGTCCCATAGCTTCTGTCCGATATTGTGAGTAATTTTGTAAAACCAGTGCACCTCCCGTATCAGCTTTTTTAAAGATTAGTTCTTTTTTTTCCCCATTAAATCTTTAAGCAGTTTTTTTCCCCCTATTGAAAGATTTGATGGAGGGGATCTTGTAAACGAATGAGAAGAAAGAACTGCACCAAGCATCACTGGAAGTGATGGACAATCTAAGATGGAGGATAATCAGTGACAATTATGAACACTTGTGGTGGGGTCTATTTAAGAATCTTTTGAGTGTTGTTTGTCTATTATGCCATTTGCATTTGAGAAAGGCCCTTGAGGCCGAAACGTCATACATCATTGGCTCACAATAAATTTTCTTCGCAGAAATCCGCAGTGCCCAGGTTTTTTCCTTCCTGTACTTCCAACCCTTTACATATTAATAATTTCTCTGCCTGCAATGCATTGCTGTAAGGGTTAAGAGGATCATTTATCAAAGTCTCCTGGCTGTAAAACTGGTGCAAAAAAATAAAAATATCCTCTTTTTCCTTACATGGGAATGTTTTGCTTTGGTAAATTTGGTGCTTTTTTTTTTTTGCCCCAGGGTTGCAGCTGGAAACTTGGATAAGAAAAAGACACCCACATTTGGCTAATGTCGGACCAATCGTGGAGCCGGAGTCCCAGACTCCTGCAATGGTCTGGAGAGTGTGTGCTGAATCCCAGGCAGCCAAGGACCTGCATGTGTCTGTGACACATTTACAGAAATGTTAATGGCACTATCCAGATGCCTAACCATTATTTGTAAGTGAGCATGTGCAGCTTTTTTCCCCTGCTACCAACATCTGTTTTACATTCTAAATTAGGGGTAAAAAAAAATAGTTTATTTGAAACTTGAAAGTTTTCAACGAGTTAGTAAATCCTTCCCTCTGCAGGTTTAATGATAAAAACTAAACTGTACTATAATAGTTCCTGTTTGAGTTGGAGTACAACCCCACCCAGAAATAAAGTATTTAATGTGTAATGTCTGTGATCCAAGTGATTTCAGATGGTGTGTGCTGTGTTTGTGTTGAGCTGGAGTCAGAAGGCAGTGCTGTGGTGAGTGCATACATCACCAGCCCATCAGGGGACAGAGGAAACTTTTGCAGCTAACAGGGATAAAGGACTTTGGAAGAAAACTGAACATTGCAACCAAGCTTTAGACAGAAACCGAACTTCACGAGCATGCAACACGTGTGCATTGGAAAGTAAACTGAATGCAACTGCGATCTATGGATTTTACACATAACTTCTTCAAACGATGAAAAACACAAGGAAGGAAAGTCCTGAACACATTGTCATGGATTTGTGATGGAACCTGGCCACCCTCCAGACAATGAACGTCAGTAACTTCTGATACTTCTAGTCTACTACTGTACATGTTTCCAAGAAAAAAGGATTGAAGGGTCCAAATTGGGTATTTTTGAAGACCTAAACATCTTGATCACACTACAGAGCGTCCCCGCTAAAGGAGTTAGGTTTTGGCAGCTCTGAGAACCTCCTGAACATCTTGGGACTCAAAGTTCAGTGACACCATCGTGTTGCCTGGAGGATAGAGATGTGAGAAGAGTGGAAGAGAACATGGGTTGGAGGCGACGTTATTGTCCTAGTCCACTCTTGGTGGTTTTGGCTGTGGCAGCAGCGTGTATTTTCTACCAGAGACTCTGTGCGTCTTGGGATATTGAGGGGTCCGCAGATGATATAAAGCAAGTGATCCTCAGGGATGCCACCACAAAGGACAAGGACTGCCTCCTCAACTGGACCAGCTTTTATAGCAGGATACAGGAGGTAAGTTCTTGGAAGGAATGTATCGATCAGCACAACACACGTGCATCATGAATAATAACATATTATGTGTTTGACCTATGAGTACAGTAATTAATTGCTACTGTACTTACATGGCTGAACTTGAGGAGGTTTTGTAAAATCAATATACAGTACTGAGGCACCAAGAAAAGTAAGGTACGTGTATATTTAGAAGTCTCACTCAATGTGAACCTCTGCGATGTTCTATATCAGCATTTTTTTTATGTTGTGCATCATGGTTTAAATAACGTTTTGTTGCCAGGCTAGAGCATATTTGCTGCTGCATAATGAGTAGAGTGGATAGTGCCTGCATTGAAAAAATATCAGAGCCTGTATATCCATTTCTATTCCATTTGCTGATACAGGCGCATTTAGCTGCATGCATACATTGATAATATTAAGAGGTATGTACTGTATCAAAGCAAAAGTGGCGCAATTCTGGGGCAAACTACTATGTGCACCATTTGTATCAAAGAAAAAAGTCCAAATGAAACTGATAGGATTTTCTTTCCTTTGATACATCCTGTGCAGTTTTATTGCCCCATAATTGCTCCACTTTTGCCTTGATACACAGACCCCAGCATTATTTAATTATCACGTTACATTCTGATTTGTAGCCTAGTACTCATTGACCTTGCAATCATGCTGCAGCTTTGTAGTACAGTACAAGAGCCTTCTTATGTCATTTTTGGCCACAATGTGCAGCCCAGAGTGCTAAGTTATCTTTAAATAAGCCCCAGTACACACAGCAGCAACTGCCTGCTGGTGTCACTTGACAATTAGTCCCCCTTTATCTCACTCAATCCCCCCTCCTCCCTCACTCCATTCCTCCCCTCCTCCCTCCCTCACTCCATTCCTCCCCTCCTCCCTCACTCCACCCCCCCACACCCCTCACTCCATCGCCCCCTCCTCCCTCACTCTATCGCTACCTCCTCCATCACTCCATTCACCCTGCTCCCTCACTCCATTCACCACTCCTCCCTCACTCCATTCCCCCCCTCCTCCTCACTCCATTCCCCCTCACTCCGTTCCCCCTCCTACCTCACTCCATTCCCCCTCCTACCTCACTCCATTCCCCCTCCTACCTCACTCCATTCCCCCTCATACCTCACTCCATCCCTCCCTTCACCCACCCCCTCCTCCCTTCTCAATCACCCCCCTCTCCCAACTCAATTCTCAACCCCCACTCAATTCGCATCCCCACTTAATTCCCCCCCCACACACACATACTCAATTATCACTCACTCAATCCTCCCCCTAATAATGAATTTTACCTAGGGCGGAGGGAGACTGCTCTGGTCTTGGCAGCGTTGGTGTGGGAAAGTGGGAGGTGGGAGCTAGCTGCAGAAAGTGGTGCTCAGCGATGGCTGGCCTGACTTCCAGGTGGTGGAAATAGGCAAGGGTAGGAGGAATTTGCTGCGGAGGATTGAGGGCCTGCAGCAAGCAGGGGCCTCAGCAGCCAGACGTGGAAGTTGTGCCTGACCTCTGGCTGCCCCCGGGCCATCTTCCACCACCAGTCAGCTGGGTCTGCAGCACTCTCAGGTCCCCCACATTGCGGGGTTTCGATGATGATGATGAGTGTATGTGTGTGTATATATATATATATATATATATATATATATATATAGAGCTCTTTCCCCAACCCTCTGGGAGATTCGGACATTACATGGTGTGTGGTGCATAGCTGCTGGCTCACAGTTGATCTGAGTCTTAGCCGATGTTTTTGGGGAGAACAGGATAGGTTTCTGGGGTACATTACCGTTGTTTATTCCTGGGTACACAGCGCTTCCATCTACTGTAGGCTCCAGATGCAAGGAGGCAATCTCCCACAGAAGAACATATTCCTCTCCCCACCCAGTAAGATCACACACTAGACAAGAGGTATAGATAAATGGAACAGGTTTATTGGTCCTCTGCTGACACCGTATCACAGTCTACTGCCCAATACAGTCCACAGCAGGTCTCCAACTTTTGGATGGTCCTGGACATCCACTCCGGGCCAAGGATACCTGAAGCAGTCCTTGCTCTTCCCTGCCCCTGTAGCAGGGACAGGGGAAAGGTAATCACTCACTCCTCCCCAAGGGGAGTGATGCTAATGCACAGCAATCCTGCGTGATACCTGCTCTCAACGGTAGAGACACTGCTAAATTTGGGTGGTACAACCCCTTAAGTACAGTGGGAGGAAGGTACAAGGTCTTAACCCATGATTGTGCAGAACCCATGCGTTGTTCCACCTCCTCCCTTGTCACTCAAGGGAGCTGCTTCGGCAGGGAAACCCCATAATTGGTCCTGACACTGCCTGCTCTTACCAGGACTTGCATGTCAGGGAGGGCAGACTGGTATCCAAATCAGGCATGGATGGATACATATATATATATATATATATATATATATATATATATATATATATATATATATGTATGTATGTAGCCATGTGTAAAAATGGTGTACATCTCTTTCTCATGCTGGCAGTAAGCCTGGTAAGTATGCAGGGTTGCCAGCAACAATCATGGAGGTTTGCCCTCAAACCCTGGTGAGGTGTCATATGTAACAAAGGAAGTAACAACATGCTTTGTGTCCACTGTTAGTGACACAGAGGTGGGTTTGTTTCTGGAGGTTATATAAGACATATCACTGCCTAAAGTTAGCGGTTCAGTCTAAGTTCTAGTGGTGTTAACAAGGAGTGTCTGCAGCCGTTCAAGGCTGTCAGAGTCAAGTGCAAGCTGACTACACACTGTGTCCAGGGACCTGGCACAGATGGTGATCTCCCATAGGGGAGAGGTGAACCAACTCTATTAAGAGAGGAGGAACCTTCTGAAGGGGGGTACCTCAACAAGATGAGCGATTAAGCACGACCGCTATGAGGGGCAGTCTGCCTATGGAGATGACATTAAAGATGCCCTGGTTCAAAAGATCCTTTCTGTGTGAGAGTGAAGTTATTCCACAGAAGGATGCACCAAGAAGGAGTTCCCCATCAGATACTTCCCCTGCTGCCGCAGATATCCTGATGGGGTGGAAGCGCTGTAACCGAATGTGAGTAGGACTCTAAGCACACTACCTCAGGCGCCTGTCATGGTGATATTCCCCATACCAACCAAGCGGGAGACTCTGGAATCCTGTTGCCAGCAGGTGCACCACACATCACACAGACATGTAATGGGGCCAGTAGACCACAGGGACCAATGTGAAATTGGGTGGGGGCCCGTTAAACCGTTACATATATATATATATATATATATATATATATATAAGACAGAAATACAATGAGCGCAACCACACTGAAATTAGTAAATAGAATAATTACCACATGTAATGGAGGGTATATACCCTTACAGTCTAACTTTCCCTGACTCAGTCTGCAGCCAAAAGGTCTACCGCTCCACGGGCTGGTAACGAAAATTTCCAAAGAGAATGACCTAGGCGCAAATGGAGACAAGAAAAAGCAAACATAGGGTAGTATGTTCTAACAAATAAACCGCCAGAAGGTATAATATGCACTCACAGCGTATAGGATAATATCAAGCCTTGTATCCACTCTGGGATCTGGAACAATTAAATGATGAGTCTGGAACAGCTGGTCATCCACAGCAATTGCAATCTCGAGCAAAGGTACCCATGCAGGAAGAGAGATAGAACACAAATAGCGTAACACAGTTACAGAGAATGAGGAATGAGATGAGTATTATAGGATCTCTTTATGAGTATATCATCATGTGAGTTAAGAATATACGCTATATGATTTGGCTATTTCCATAACATTTTTTGTGCATTAGCGTATGAGAGAACGGGTAGTTTGCAACTAACTGTCTATATTTGATTAACCATTTTCTATTTTCCTTCCTTTCTGTACAATTGTAATAAAATGTCCCTTACTATTATTGGGTATGTGTATCATAAAACATGCAGTGCCACATGAAGTGTTATCTAAACACATATAATTGTTAATATATGTAGCAACAAATCCTCTGGTCTGCACCAATCCGCTGTCGTCGAACCAACATAACATGTTAATGGATTTGTATATATGTAATATTTTCCACTGTGTGGGAATATGAGATGCAATTCCCATCAATATAATAAGGGTTATATCATGGAGAGATCCAACTACACATTACCATAATTGGTCTAGAGTCAGTGGAGTTTATAGCTCCACGTCTATAATGGGTTAATAGTGGCATATACCCCACAATCTAAAGATTAGTATATAATCTACCCCCAAACCATTAACCGGCTTTGTAACACGTAGCCGTGATACAATTCTGCAACACGAAGGTTAGAAATAGTATATTCCCCCACTTTACAACAAGTCTATACCACTATTGATTAGTCATCAAATCCTTTATGGAATGGTGTCTAAGCAACTATTAGATAGAGTTATAAATGTTTAGAACCTATATAATGTGTCTGTATATTAAGCATAATTATACAATGCATATGTATTATTTGTCTATTTTGTTTAGGTTGATCATATACCAATTATGTATTATATTGAGGTGACTACATATTTAAATTTGCTCTTGCTTATACTTGGTTATTCACCATTTAATCATCAAAGGCTACACAGTATGGTAGTAGTATAAATGGTACCTAAAGTAATCAATTGTTTAGCTATGCATTATAATATCAAAACCATAGAGCCAATGTATTATGGAAAAAACTCTTTAATTAATTGATTTTTTTAATTAACCAATTGCATAATGGAGGAGGGTATATAACCCTGATGGGGACAGAGAGCAATCAAGCCCCTGACGAAGCCTAACGGAGAAACGCGTAGGGCGTGGTTTACAGACAGTGAACACAGTGTATTCAGCAGGGAGTAGCAGCAGACAGCAGCCAAGAGGTGACGGTGGCCGTTTGTCCCACATTTGCTGCAGGAAGACTAGCAGCAGAGGATTGAGGCCCCGCTCCCACAGCGGACGAACTCTCGCGAGAGGGAGTGACGTCACCACGTCGTCACGTGGCACGGAGCGTCCCCAGGAGACGTGGGTGACCGGAGGAAGATTGAGAACTCTTCGTGGGAAAACAGAAAGAACTCTCTATATGTGAAACCGGACAGCACCTACCTTTAAGTACCGTGAGTACTATACGCACATTAGGTGCAGTGAGATAGACCTATGTAGGTTGATAAGAACGGAAAGAGACAGCTCACACAAGGAGACTGTGTGGAACAGTAGAGACACTAAGTGTGTGTGCTATTTACAACCTGGACTCATTTCCCTATTGGTTACAAATCTACAGACTAAGGACTGTTGAAGAAATCTGCATAGTGTTACTACCCTTTTCCAATGAGTGTGAGATGCTCAGAATTCTCAAAAGTTTTATGATATCTCACAGAATGTGAGTCTTTTACTTATAGTCATTTTTATTAATAATTTTAATAAACTGTGTTACGCTATTTGTGTTCTATCTCTCTTCCTGCATGGGTACCTTTGCTCGAGATTGCAATTGCTGTGGATGACCAGCTGTTCCAGACTCATCATTTAATTGTTCCAGATCCCAGAGTGGATACAAGGCTTGATATTATCCTATACGCTGTGAGTGCATATTATACCTTCTGGCGGTTTATTTGTTAGAACATACTACCCTATGTTTGTTTTTTCTTGTCTCCATTTGCGCCTAGGTCATTCTCTTTGGATATATATATATATATATATAGACAATATAATATATATATATTATATATATCTATATATATATATATATGTATGTATAATGGCAAATACTCCATGTAGCAAATTAAGCCCCAGTAAACACAGCAGCAACTGCCTGCTGGTGTCACTTGACAATTAGACCCCATTTTCTCTTATTCAATCCCCCTTCCTCCCTCACTCCACCCCCCTCCTCCCTTCTTCCACCCCCCCTCCCTCACTACATCCCCCCTCCACCCTCACTCCACCTCCTCCTCCCTCCATTCCCCCATCCTCCCTTACTCCATTCCACCCTCTCGCCTGACCCCTGGGCTGCCACCGACTCAACTTCCACCACCGGTCAGCTGAGTCCGCAGCGCTCTCAGGTTCCCCACATTGCAGGGTTTAGCAGGATGCTACGCCACTGGACTGAAGATTATGATGATGATATATCATTATCATACTCCATGTAGCAAATTTTGGATCTTCAAAATTGCACGGTATCTTTATGTATAGTGCTGGTTACAATATCAGTGCTGTAAGTGAATACTGTAATATGCTGTGTTCAGGATACATTTTAGCCTTGAAAAACAAGGGGTGTAAAACGTAACTGTGAGTATTCGAATTCCCATGATGGCTTTTGAAATCTGTTTTGACAAGTTTGGTAAACTGTTTACATGTCGGCTAATTTGTACTTCCCAAACTTTTAGCCCATTCCTACCCACAGTATGGAGCACATTTGTCAACCCTTAGGAATCAGGTCAGCAGCCTTGGTGTTCACAAACTTTAGATTTGCCTCCAGTGGGAGGTACAGTAATAAAAATTACTGAGGTTGATCATTAGCATAGTTACATTCCCCTTGACGACAGATGGTACTATTAAAGCTGAACAGATTGTTTTGGTTTTGAGATTTACAGTAGCCAGCTACCCCCTCTGATGTTTCTGTGATAGAATAATATTTACATGTTCTTCATTGAAAAGACTACATTGCTCACTGTAAAGATACAGGCAATCAGTAAACACTGTATTTTTTATTTTTAATAGCAGCAAACTCATTGTAACTTGTTGTCTTTCACGTCACTTGTTCACCACATTGTCTATTTGTGTCTCAAAATGTTTCTTCTTTTTTTTGCTATCACTTAACATTTTTGACAGACAAAATAATATTTTTTACACCTGGTGCTTTAGGTAATGATTGATAGTACATTAATGAATTAAATCACGTGTCCATCTCACAATGGGTGCACATGAGTTTTATTTGATTTTGTTTTTATTTTGTTGAAACATTATATACAGTAGTCAGTTGTACATGTTCTATGACAGCAAGGCAGAAGTTTATTGTGATAATGTACAGTATATTAGAGCTGCAATGAAGTGCAAACTCCCAGTTACACCTTGTCTGACATTTGTAACAGATGTTTCATAGATTGTCATATTTACTGTAGGTCTGAAAAGGTAACTGTGAAGAGCATAGTAACAGAGTAAATAATGCTACTTTTGTTGGGGGCCACCTAGGGGCCCATACCTAATTGAGGAAAGAGTGTAGCAACACCGTGTTATTGTTGGTGTTGAGTGATTTTGTTTTTATTGCAAAACCAATTGTTAGAAAATAACAGCCCCTACCAAAAACTATCACGTTGGCAGTGAGACACTCATTGGCATGTACTGTACAAGTCCAGTACATAAGATAATGTTTAGAATGCTGGGACAGACTGTCAATGCACTGTGGAGTAGGAGGCTTGTGGACACTGTCATTTCTTCAAACTGTTTATTTAAGGGATTTTTAACAAAATTAAAAATACAAGGACTGAGGGCAAGGTTACAAAAATCACATTTTGGAGGGAGGGGTGGAAATACTATAAAATATGTTATATGTTTTGTATCAGCAACAGGAAAGATGTTTTGTATCAGCCATATATAATTTAGGGTTGTCCAGGTGTCCAGTATTGAACCGGACTGTCCAGTATTTAGACACTTTGTCCAGTAAAAAGTGAGATGTAATACTGCACAATGAACAAAACAATTTATATTAGAATTTGTACTCATGCATTCATTCATTTACTTGTACGTACATATGTACATGCATATAATTATAGATGCAAAGTACACTGACTCAGATAGACACATAGATATATTGATAGGCAGACTGACTTTCCCTACAGACGCACTCACTGGGACAGATTGCCAAGGATTGTGTGTGTTTCTCAGTTGTTTTGAAGGACTTGGCCAGTCTAGAACTTGGGGGCCCACTTGATGCTGAGGACCATCAGTGAGTTCCTCTGGTATCTAGTAAACTAGTCTGAGCCTGTCCAGATAATGTTATCCAAAAGAAGATTGCATATCGTTCACTGCCTCATAGGAGCAAAACAATGGGATGTTTAAAGGTTAAATATGGTGGATTGGTGCTATATTTTATTAGAAAAATTGGAGATATGCAAGAATTTGAACATTGCTTTTTTTACACTTCGTATGTAAACATGATTTGCTGACGTAATTTCTGATTAGCAGTAAATAAAATTGTTCATATACTTAAGAAGCAAAGAAGTATTGAAGAAAAAGTATTGTATTTTATAACTGCATTTCAAATGCCTTTTGTAAAATGTACTGCATTTATAAAATGGATTTCTTATCATTAAGGCGCCATAATCATTAAGGCGGCAATAGAGACTACAGAGACTAGATGAAATACTATTCAGAATAATGTCCCTATATCAATATCTACGTTTAAACCATGATGGGGACAACGCTTTGAGCTTGTATATCCCAAAAGTTTCCTTCCGGGCCAGACTTGAAAGTCTGTCTCCTCCATGCTAATTTACAGGGATATGCTCAATTGCTCTATATATCAGGCCTTTCGGGTCACTATTATGTTTTATAAAAAAAATGTTTAGAAACATTGTGCGTAATTAGTCCTCTTTTGATGTGCTCCAATACCCGTACTCTTAGGGGCCTGCTAGTGCGCCCCACATTTTGCAGACCACATGGGCACTGGAGCAGATAGACAACAAATGGTGTCCTACAGTTCATAAACGGTTTGATTTTAAAACATTCTCCTGTGGCCGTAGATTTGAAACCTTCTTTATCAGCACTATAATGCGAACAAGCTTTACACTTAAAGGATTAAAAAAAAAAAACAATAGGTTTGGTAACCAGCTAGAGGGTTAGACGTTAGTGGCGCTTTGAACATACTAGGTGCTAGTTTGGTTTTTATGTTATCTGCTTTTTTTTAAATTATTCTGGGCTTTTTTGGAAGATGGTATTTCAGAATCTGATCTTGGTGAAGTAAGTGCCAATGTCTCTGTATTATTGTTTTGATCTTATTAAAATCACGATTATAATTTGTTGTAAATGGGACCTCATATTCTCTGTATAGTTTTTAGTTCTTGTGTTTAAGTAGTTCAGATCTATCCGTTTGGCCGGTATTGGCTATAGATATCTCTAGTGATTCTTTGTCATATTTTCTTTCCATTAATCTATTTTTCAATATCTCGGTCTGCTCCTTAAAAACTTCCTCATCTGTACAGTTCCACCGTAAATGTCTAAACTGGCCCGGAGGGATATTGTCTAGCCACTTGTGATGGTGGCAACTGTTCTTCAGGAGTTAGTTATTGCAAACAACTTGCTTAAAGAAAGTTTTTGTCTTCAACTAATTATTTATTCTCGATATAAATAGTAAGATCTAAAAAAATCTTTTGATTGTTGACTCCTTTGTGATGTAAAAGACAGATTGCGATTATTGTCATTAATATACTCTAAAAAACGGTTAAGATCACAATCACTACCTTGCCAGATAAAAAACACATCGTCTATGTAGCGGCGCCAAAGGACCAGGTCTGTGGCAAAGGTGTGGGTGGACCAGATCCTGTCCTTCTCCCACATACCCATAAATATATTTGCTTAACTTGGTGCAAACCTGGTCCCATAGCTGTACTGTACCGCTGTAGATAATACCCCCCATTAAAATTAAAAACACTGTGCTATCTAGTCAAAACAATTTTTGTTCATCAAGTATGTCCTTTTCCTCATCAAGAGCTCTTCCAATCACTCACATCCGTGGTTATGATCCATGATTGTATACAATGAAGTAACATCACAAGTAACCATTGTATACCCAGATTTCCACTCCACTGTGGAGAGTATATCTAACACTTCCATGGTATCTCTGAGATAGGGTCTCATTTTCACTGCATATTGTTGTAAAAAAGTGTTAACGTATTCCAATAAATTCAAACGGAAAGACCCTGTGCCAGAGATAATTGGTCTACCTGGAAGTGATATCAAATTCTTGTGAATTTTGGGTAAAAAGTAAAAAACCACTATGATTGGATTTTGGTTATTAAGATAGTTATATTCCTTTTTGTTTAAAATCCCTAATAATTTGCCTCGATCGAGTAATATTAAAAGTTCTTCTCCTAATCTTTTCGTGGGATCGGAATTTAAACACTCATATGTGGTCAGGTCTTTTAAAATTCTGCTTGCTTCTTGTAAATAGTACTCTGCATCCATGATAATCACTCCCCCTCCTTTATCCACCTGTTTACAGACTATTGATTTATCCTCTATTAACTCTTTTAATTCCTTTCCTCACTACTAAGATTATCATTACATTTTTTGTGCTGCTTCGACATTTTTTGAAGTTTTCCTGTATCAGTTGTTGAAAGACTTCCAGGTGATGCCCCTTACACTCGCTGGCGTAAAATTTTGATTTAGCTTTTAGTGGCGAATGCTTAATGTGGTCAATAGTTGTCATATTGCTGTTAATGACCTGATTCTGCATAGTATTTTCCCTAGTAAGAGCATCCCTACTTAAAAAGAACCTTTTAAGTGTGAGATGTCTCATGAATTTATTAGTCTATGTACCGATTAAAACCATTAGGTCCTTTTGTGGGAGCGAAGTTAAGTCCTTTTGATGTTAACTTACATTTGATTTCTGTTAAAATCCTTTTACTCAAATTAAAAACATTATATTTATTATACTTACTTTCACCATCCCTAATTTTTCGCATTTGCCATCCCTTTTTCCCTTTCCCACCCCCTCTCCTCCCTTCTCCCATCTCCCCCCCACCACACATACCACACTCCTGTGTATTGTGATCTCTTATGATCAGTCACATGATTATTAAAGGTGCATGATTTTTATTGCATTTATCATTTTCTTTGCGCTAGCTAAATTCCATCAAAACTTGCCATATGCAAACAAACCCAGAATTGAAAAGATGGGTGGCATTGGAGAAAGAGTGTTGCTCCCCATTGGAGTTAAACCACCTAATCTAGTCCCCAAACACGGCAAAGAAAGCTTGATCCGAGCTGCTCTCCTCGATGACCAACTCACTCACGATCTGGAAGTCCACCAAGCTGTCATGTAACCTAACTAGTAGGGGATCCCTAATGACCCCATTATGGGGAAATTCGGACTTCGCTCCGGGTCTGAATAGGGCGGACGCCTCGATTTGGCGAGCTAAAGGTATACATAGACTTAGGGATCTGGAGGACAATAACAAAATTAAAACACTTGAACAAATTAAATCGGAAAAAGAGATCCCCCAATCAGAATTCTTTAGATACCTCCAGATCAGAGCATTTTAACAACAAATTCAAATCCCGTCCCCCATTGACAAACTTTGAAAAGCTCTGTCTGGTTGAGACGGACACGAAGGGACTTACATCACGGATGTGGTATAAGGAAGTGATCGGTTCTAGTCCCACGGTCACAAAAAAGTTAGGATATATGTTGATGTGGGAAAAGGACCTGGGAGAGACATTGGAGGAGGAGGATTGGACGCAGATGGTTACAGCGGCCTCCAAGAGTTCATTGTGCACCACATTAAAGGAGAACGCATATAAAGTATTAATGAGATGGTACCACACCCCAGTTAGATTATCAAAATTTGTCCCAGGATACTCCCCATTGTGCCCTAAACAATGTGGAGACCCGGCCGACCTGTTACATATGCTGTGGTCTTGCCCTCGGGTAACTCCCTTGTGGGAGCAAATTAGAGATTGGCTACAGAGGATCCTTAACCTCACAATTCCTCTAGACCCGTGGTTATTCCTGTTGAACAGGCAGACCCCGGGGATAGCTAAAACAGATATGAAACTGATTGCACATTTCGCATTGGCCACGAGGGCAGAGATCGCAGCATTATGAAAACAAAACGAAATCCCAGTAATCCCCAAAATTGACAAGTCTCCTAGACGATACTGGCAAAAATTACCTAAAAGTCTGGACACCGTGGCTAGACCAAACAGACATCCCAGGGGTGGACAGGTCCACAATCTGGCTCTAATAGTGGCAAGTGCGTTCTCCTTTGATGTAGGAGGCGGAAGGAGGGGCTTGGGTTAGATTGTAGTTAATCTAAGCGACCCGAGTAGGAATACAGATGGTCGTATACAAGGTGAGATACAAGTTGAGGCGGTGACCCAAGGAAAAGAAGCATGCAGAAGAGGCTCCCCCCCCCCACCTCCCCCCACCCCCCTCTCCCTCCCCAACCCCCTCCCGCATAGGGAGTGTCACAATGTATTATTATTTAATTAGAAAATGGGAGTTACACGGTGTTCAATATTGAAAATCATTACAAATATTGTATGTACGCATGTATTGTAACATTGTGATAACTAATAAAAAATTAAGTTATAAAAAAAAAAACTTGCCATATGAGGATCTAGGGAAGATCTTTTGCAATGGTCATTTGGGGGTATTAGCAGGTACTAGAGGGGTATGAGGGGGTAATGGACCTATGATTAAGATAAGACATCTATAAAAAAAAAAAAATAGTTTGGGCAGGGTGACTACCGTAAACTGTTTTGAGTACTCCTCACAATTGGAAGGTAGTGCGAGAGTCCATTCCTAGAACTTAAACAAAACAGGGACTGTGCATATGGAGTCAAAGGAAACAGCTAACTAAACCATTATGTTCTTCTGCCAAAGTTTGTTGAGTCTCTGTTGTCCGTCTTATCTTTACATGACATACATTAGGTTGCTTTTAACGTATATTCAACTTTAGAAAAACATTTGGCAAAAAAAACCTTTGTATTTGGAGGCCCCTCAAATTGCGAGGCTCTAAGCTGTAGTTTATACATAAATCCACCACTGTCTGGGGGAGGTATTAGGGGATAATGGGCCTGAGGGAGGTATAAGGGAGTAATGAGCCTGGGGGAGGTATAAGGCGAGTAATGAACCTGGGGGAGGTATAAGGGAGTAATGAGCCTCGAGAAGGTGTATTGGGCCTGGGGGAGGTATAAGGGGATAATGGGCCTGGGGAAGGTATAAGGGAGTAATGGGCCTGGGAGAGGTATAAGTAGGGTGCCAACTGCGCATGCGTGACATTTGTCCCGGTTTTTGCTGGGACTAAACTGGTCACCCTAGGTATAAGGGAGTAATGGGTCTGGGGGAGGTATAAGGGGGTAATGGGGCAGGGGATCAGGGAGTATAGTGGATGGAGCCATGTGGGCCTACCTGAAGCCCTTGGATGGGCCTAGTGGAGGCCCATGAAAAGGGGGTCCTGCTGGAGGAACAATGGCTGGTGCACAGGAAGGCCTGCATTAGGGCCTGGGGAAGGGAAAGATGGCAAAGGTCTTTCAGGCCTGTTGATCGACGGAAAGAGGGCCTGGACGGGAGTGCAGGCTATAAACTATAGGGTTGCTGGCAGGCGTGCATGGCCCCTTGACTGACCGGGCTAGAAGTCCCAGCTGCCACCCCCTCCCCCCGCGGTGGCCCTGAGAGGTAAATACATCACAAAAAAAATGAGAAAAAGGTAAATAACAACATAAGGCTGAAGGAAACGCATCCCCAAAGAGCTTACATTAGAATAATGAAGTCAAAGATTTGTTAAATTGCATCCAAAATGCTTTTGTGAGCCAACTGAGCTTCCCCTTTAAATGTCTACTCCCACTTAAAACCGTTATATCCCAATCATTTTTTCAAATCTTCAGAACTTTTAGGTGTCATTGATATTAACGGATAAAATCATATTGTGAAAACTTCTAAATATGGTCATTTTCATTAAAGCAAAATGTGGTCAAGTTAAATGTCCCAGTGCTTTCACTTTGTTGGAATTGATTGCGCTTTTAATCATTTCTGTTGGATGTTGTAAACTTGCC
This sequence comes from Ascaphus truei, assembly GCA_036426205.1. Taxonomy (NCBI): domain Eukaryota; kingdom Metazoa; phylum Chordata; class Amphibia; order Anura; family Ascaphidae; genus Ascaphus; species Ascaphus truei. The sequence continues at coordinate 21,674 of WSYH01000052.1, forward strand.
TGTGCTTTAAATAAATACAATTTATAGTCCAAAGCTTTTCATAAATCTAATACCCAGGAATAAAATTAGCAGCTGTTTGTAGCGTTTTTTGTGCAAAATGATTTATCAAATTGTTTGTCTCAGTAGGAACACTAGAGAAATATAAATGTATCCTCAAAATAAATACTGTATATCTTAAATATTTCATTATCCCTGCGTTTTCTGTGGGGAAGAACAGGAAATAGAGTTGAATTCCAGCAATTTTATTCTAAGTATTGGATGTTGCAGTCAGGAAAACCGATTCAACTCACACAGGTTTCTAAAACGAATGTGAAAAAAAAAAAGAAAATGGCTAAAGAAAAAGAAATATAACGTCCCTATTATTCAGGAGCTGCTTTACGGAGTTGTGCTGAAATAACTAAACAGTGTAATTGTATATGCATTTTGTGCATTCATCCACAGATGGGGGCAAAATGTGTTATGATCATGGGGGGTGATTTCATTTTTTTTCAATTTGCAAACCAGAAGTCCCACTATGTTTGTTTACCAAGTTTACATTTCTATGACATTTTTTAAGATAAAGTATTTATTTGAGAAATAGTCCCTCCATTTTAAATATAGAACCTACATTTTAAATACATCTTAAAAAAATTAGGTCAAAGGTATGTTGCACAAAAGCCAAACAGGTTTACAATTTGTTGAACTCACACACAACACAGTACTATTACTTTTTTCAATGCACTTTAATCACTGCACACAGGGCCACATAAAGTATGGAATATAATGCACATGATCCTTGCTTATAGGTTAATTGCATAGAATCTACTAATGAAAGTATTAATAATAGCAGTATGTGCTTAATTAGGCTGCTAGCTGTAGTGAGGATCCGGGACAGTGATTGAAATGTGTTTATTGAAATCTGTAACTACTTTACAGACCTAAACTTCTGTATCATTTTAAAGCATATTACACATCTACCATAAAATGGTATCTATATAATGCGATAAGATGTTCCCCTATTAGGGTTGCTAGGTGTCCAGTATTGAACCGGACGGTCCTGTATTTGGACATTCTGTCCAGTAAAAAGTTAGCGGTAATACTGGACATGTATGCATGTACCGGTATTACTTCTCTGGACATGGTGACCTGACCAGCTTAGGGGGCCACCGGATTTCCCCAAGCAGGGAGAGAGCAGGACTGCTGCTAGGGGGCTGGGCAGCTTCCTCCACCCTGCTTTGCTGCATTACCCAGCAGCAGTCAATCAGGAGGTGGTAAGAAGAACTCGGGCGCTAACTCAAAAAAGGGTAAATATAGGATATAAATGTCACAGATATTACATAGTTACATAGTAGATGAGGTTGAAAAAAGAGACAGGGGCTGCCCAATGCTACATCCCATTGACAAAACATATATGGTAAAAAGTATAAAGTAAAATACTTCAATAATAATATATTAAATACGTGGTTATTTAGTTAACCCTTTGGCCAAAGCGTCATAAGCCTGCACACCAATGCCACGGTATAACCAAATGAATGCAGGTCCTACACTACACTGTGAACCCTTCCTTTTACCTCTGTAAGAGGGAAAGAACCATTATAGGTCTTGTTCCTGCAGCAAATGAAAAGACCTCCCAAGTTAAAAAGGTGAAGGAGGAGGCGTGAGCTCTGGGGGGAGGTGCCACCAGCCTCCAAACGACTGCTACCAGACAGAAATTGATGTTTTGTCAATTGGATGTAGCATTGGGCACCCCCTGTCTCTTGTTGTATACATTTGCCACGCTCACTAGCTCTCTTGTTGACATAAATATATATTCATGATGTGGTGGGTGTGGGAGTTTGAGCTTGCTGGGAATGTGTGTTAATCAATTTCTGACTGTAGCAGTCGTTTGGAGGCTGTGGCACCTCCCCCCAGAGCTCACTCTCCTCCTTCACCTTTTTAACTTGGGAGGTCTTTTCATTTGCTGCAGGAACAAGACCTATAATGGTTCTTCCCCTCTTACAGAGGTAAAAGGAAGGGTTCACAGTGTAGTGTAGGACCTGCATTAATTTGGTTATACCTTGTTCTGACAGGTTGAAAAAAGACGTACGTCCATCAAGTTCAACCCATATAGTATTACCTTATAGAATTCCCCTAAGTGAACCCTGAAAACTGAGACACCTATGGGGAAATGGGCCCATGCTGCTCAAACCCCAATAGGATCTATCCTGGATCCTTAAAAATATGTGGATAAAAAGAAAAATAGGAGAGCACAGAATCAATATACACCGACACAAATAAGGCTCAATGTATGTATAGAAATCGGTAGCCAATGGTGAATTGGCTAGTAAAATAACCAAACCACCAGAGTTACTCAGAGTAATGCACAGGAGTTAAATACCACAGTCAATGCACTTACTTGGTGATGCAGTGTCAGAGTGGGGATCCCTGATCAGATAATAAGTATCTTAGAAACTGGAGAATCCGAGAAACGGAAAAAAAAAACCCGGTAACTTTTTGTTGTTGTTAAATAGGCAGAATTGATGCTTTGAATTAACATTTTATATTAAAATCACACTCTTTTAAACCCTAACCCTTTCTGCTGTTACCAAATAGGGCCTCTCACCGGCAGAGCCACATGTAGCATCATGGAATGTAACAGTTGTAAAGCAGAGAACTGCAGGACAATGGTCATGACAGCACAACAAAGAAACCCATGAAGGTCTAATCTACCTATATTATTTTATTAATAATTAGGTGTAACTACTTTTAGGATCCACATTTTAATCTGACGTCCAACACCCTTCTAATAAATGGGCCTAAAATCTTCTGCAGCACAAGGAAAATGGCTCCATTGTATATTCTTGAAAGAGCTCTCCCACCAGCTTTACTGACCTTAAACTGAGGCTCAATCAGTTGATGAGCGATGGCAGATCTAAGGGCCCGATTGGGGGTGTTACTGGTTAGGCAGTTCTGAAGGTAAGGGGGGAGCTAGTCCGTGGATAGCCTTAAAGGTAAAATTCAAGATCTTAAAATTAACCCTTTGCATCATCGAGAGACAGTGCAGATCTTGTAATACTGGTGAGATGTGTACAGGGCAGAGTGTGTTCCTGTTTGCAGAGCAGCACAGTATGTGTAAATGGCAGTGTGGTTTTTGGTATTGCATGTGTTTTGGCAGTGTAGGTGGTCCAGGCCTAAATCTCCAAATCAGACTTTTGCCTTGCAATCCTTTCAGTTCATTGTTTTCCATTATTTGAACTTAAGATTCTCCCATTGCAGGATTGCTGATGTCTCACTAAAAGGAACCCGTAATATGGGAGATATTTCCCGCTGTCATACCTGTATTTTCGGTAGCTTAAAATGGCTGCAGAAAGGAAACTATTTGGGAGCCGCTGATTAACTGTGACCTATAAGGTCACGGTTCCTGATTTGCTGGAAGGCAGGAAGCTGTTACAGCGTATAGTTAAGGCAAGTAGAGTAGTGGGCACATGGATTTCCAATTGGTTATTTGATGGCAAAATAACAAATGCAATGTTTCAGCTGCCTTTCTCAAGGAATTAGACATATGTGTGCCCACTACTCTTCTTACCATGATATCTAATCATGGGGGACAATAGCAGGAGTTCAGAGCATGGGTAATTTTGAATACTCACCTTTGTCTCTCAAAGCAGGATTGCTCCAACGTAACATCTTCTCCACAGCATATAGCCACTCATTTCAAATCATGCAGGGGGCTACAGTCATATTAGCCATCTTTGGACAATAGGGCTATTAGCTTTTCTTAAAGAACGGGGGGGGGAGAGAGTTGAGGGCAGGGAGGGTGTGTGATGGTGGTAGGTGCCCCTTACCTGCCATAGGTGTTAGTAAGGAATGTCCGTGGAATGAGAATAGAATCTTTGGTAGGCAATGAGGGGTTGTTTGTGCAGTTTGAGGTATCTCTTTGGGGCCAGCTACTCATGGGTTGCACATTGCAAACTGGCCATTTGTGCTGCTATGGGGTTAATACATTACAAAGTATTTACAGTACATTGAATTAATTAAGATCTACTATTGTATTTGTAATAAGTCATAGCTTATGCCAAAGCCAAGTTCAGCTCTGACTTATTTAACGTAATCTTATTCAACCACTTTAATGCAGAACTCTTACATCCTTTAACAATTATTTTTTTTAGAGTTACAGGATCTGAACTGCATTAATTTCAGCGCCAGGGATCCCCTGCTTCCCGAGACACTTACCTCCGCAGGAGCTGCTGGTATCTCTGTGCAGACAGCAGCGCAACTGACGTGCATCCCGTGGGCCAGTAGAAAACCATGCCGTCATCCCTTGCATATTCCTATTGGCCCGCATGACTGAGACATTTAAACCTGTGGAGAGGTACCACACCCCCTATGGAGATAAGCATCTCTGGAAGCATGGGGTCCCCGGAGCTAAAATGAACACAGTTAACGTCCATGTTAAATGTCTGTGATTTTCTTATAAAAAAATATAGAAACAATACCTTCCGATCATGAAGATGAACGGAGCATAGGCACTAATGCTTTTTAACGTACATTCACAATCCTGGAATTGAAGGTGAAGTAAATACAATCTGACATAGATGAAATGACAAATACCATGCCATGTGAGTCTGGATATCACCTTCTTACTAAAAGGGCAGTAGGGGTTTAGTGTACAGAGGGATTTTGATGTAATAACAGCAATGCCTATGTGATTAAGGGCCTGTTCTATAAAGTGTGATTTGGCACTTCTACTGCACAGAAAGGCCCATTAAAGGCAATGGGGCCGATTCGCTAAGCTCTGTTAAGTGGCTTTAAGAGAGCAAAGTACCCTTTAAGACCGATAAGGCTGCAGTGAGATTCACTAAGCAGTGATAACTGCGCTTTATCGCTCTTAAAAGGGCTTTTTTCAGCCCTCGGCGCAAAATGCGCACGATCAGGCTACAGCGCTGCTTTTTGCCAGTACTAGAGATTCATTAAGCAGCGCTAAGTGAATCGGCCTTAAAAAATGCGCCAAACAAACGCGCCAGCTAAAGGCAGGCGCAAAAGGAGCTGGACTTAGATTTCTTTGTTTACCTTTTTGCAGGCACACCATCCATACAACAGGCCCGCGGGGGTGCCCGTGTGATCCCCGAGGGACTACGGGGTCCCGGGGGGTACCAATGGTGTGCCCCCGAAAATAAACAATACTCTAAAAAAATACCCCCATCCCCCAAACACATACACTACAGTAATGGGCAAAATTACTATTATCCACATATGGATAATAATGCATTTGCCCATTAAATATACATTAATCACAATAAATACAATAAATAAATTTTGTACTCACCCTTGAATGCACCCACGATGAAGGCCATCTGCATCTTCCTCCCCGTCCATACACTGGGGTGCTGAAAAATATACACAATAAGAAAAAGAGCCAAACTAATGTCCCCTAACCCCTTAATGAAATTAGCGGTTATTAACCGTTACAGTCATTAAGGGGTTAAGCCACCCTAACCCGATACCCACCCTTCACCCATTTATTTGTACAGTGGCTTCATCATGTATGTGTATGTGTATATATATATATATATATATATATATATATATATATATATATATATAGGCCTTTATGGTTACCTGGTTCCTGTTGTTGGATTACCTGTTCGAGAGCTTCCGGTTCCCCTTGATTTCGGTGAGTGGTTCATCTAATGGTAAGTAAACAAAATAAATGTATTTTATTTTTATTTTACAGGTTTTTTGGAATTTTTTTCATTACCTCCATTTTTTTTTAATGTCCATTTATTTGCCCTGAATTTATGTATGTCACTATGGATATACATACGTACAGGACAAGTCAGTGGTTGTATTGTACAGTATGTTGATTTTTAATGTGATTCAATTGTTTTTGATGCTCTTTTATTGCACCTGTATTGATGTCTGTAAACTATAGATGGACATACATACAGGTATAACAAAAACTTGTTGGCTTGCCTTGTTTGGATTGTTTTTGGAATTGCAATTTGCTGCTTTGTGTAAAAATGTGTTTCTAATGTACATGTAATTTTTTCAAATGTTTATTTAAAGGCTGTTTGCTATAGATTATTTAATTGGCTTATTTTTGGAAGATAGATTTAGTGTGATGGTTACTTTGACATAGATTAATTTTCACAATGGTTTGTTTGTAGGATTTGAAGTGTGTAATTGATTTGGATTGTAATTGATTGGTGATTGGATTAATTGATGGTAATTTAATTGTGTTGATGCTTTGTTTTTCTTTAATTATTGTATTTGTATCTTGTTTGGATTAGTGTATTTTATTTGGAGCATTGGTTGGCATAGTATACATGATGCACAGATTAATTGTATCATGTACACATTGTCAAATTGAGTGTTTGTATTTGGATTTCTTAGATATTGATTTTGCTTGGTGCTGTTTGATATTGGGAGAGATTTGTATTTGGCCATGTACAGTATTTATTTGTATATTGGTTAAACATGCATATATATATTATAAAAAAAAAAAAATATATATATATATATGTGTAGCGGTATCAGTACCGTGTTAGCCGAGCTTCAATAATCAAAAAATAAATAGATGATACCGTTCTGTGGCTAACGAAATGCTTTTATTTGTGCGAGCTTTCGAGATACACTGATCTCTTCTTCCGGCGATGTTACAATGAATGAAGCAAGCAAAAGCTATACTATAAACAGTGTCTATTGGAATGTTATCTGTGCTGGTCCTTCCCCCGGTGTGGATGTGTTTTATGGCTGGAGGTGTCAAAAGGTTACTGAAAGCAAGGGATGAAAGAGTGTGTATGTGTATCAGTGTGAATTAACATGAATGGAGAGCCCACAGTATATACAGTGCTTTACAAAAGGTGTGTGTGGAGTGGGAGCGGATATAAATGGTGTGGGTGGGTGTGGAAATGTGAGAGTAAGTAGCATAACTGAAAGTGTGTGTGGATACTATGTGGTCCCTATTGGTGTATAGGGATGGAAAAACAAGGAGTATAAGTATGTGTGAGAGACAGCTGTGTGTGCATACATATAGCACAGTATGTACAGACATGGCCTATAGCGCTCATGGGAAGAGAGTTCACTTGTGTCAGTAATGACTCATAAAATTTCGATCTCTGTTTAGGCCACTGCTAAGTGTCCCGAACAGTTGCATAAATTTGTATTCATGCAACCGTCTCTCTTTCGGTGTTTTAAGATTACCTTTGAGTATGGCAACCCTCAGATCGTTCATCTTATGGCCAGAGTCAGAGAAATGTTCGCCAACAGGACAGTCTCTTGTTCCGCGTATGATGCTGTGGCGGTGCAGGTTCATTCTCTTGTTTAGCCCCTGCCCTGTCTCACCTATGTAGTAGCAGCCCCCTTGGCATTTCATGCACATGATGAGGTACACGACATTGCTGGAGGAACAGGTGAACCTTCCTCTGATTTTGTATTCCCGATTCCTGTGTGGTATTTGTATTGTGTCTGCTGTGTAGAGCATTGCGCAGGTTTTGCATCTTGGGTCCTGGCATGGTTTTGTCCCGCATTCAGTTGTACTGCTGAATACTTTACTCCTCACCATAATATTCTTGAGATTATGGGGTTGTCTGTATGATAATAAGGGTGCTTCAGGGAAGACCTGTTGCAGTCTTGTATCTTCCTGGAGGATGGGTTGTAGTTTCCTGGCGATCTTGCGTAGGGCTCCTAGGTGTGGATTATATGTGACCACCAAAGGTACCCTGTCGCTTGTCTCCTTCTGTTTGTATTCAAGGAGATCAATTCTTGGTATTCTGGTGGCTTTGTGAATTTGCTGGTCTACAATTCTGTGGTTGTACCCACGGTTTATAAAGTCTGATCTCAAGGCTTTAATCCGCTGGTCTCTGTCTGCTGTGTCGGAGCATATCCGGTTGTATCGTATGGCTTGACTGTAGATGGTTGCATGTTTGGTGTGTGTCGGGTGGAAGCTGTTGTCCCTCAAATAGCTGGCTCTGTCTGTAGGTTTGCGGTATACAGAAGTCTGTAGTTGGTTGTTCTTTATAGTAATGGTGGAGTCTAGGAAATGTACTTCATCCGGAGAATGGGTGAGTTTGAGGTTGATGGTCGAGTGGAACGTATTGAAGTTGTCATAGAACTGTAGGAGGTCCTGTTCACATATAATCCACACCTAGGAGCCCTACGCAAGATCGCCAGGAAACTACAACCCATCCTCCAGGAAGATACAAGACTGCAACAGGTCTTCCCTGAAGCACCCTTATTATCATACAGACAACCCCATAATCTCCCCCCCACGTTGCGTCTTGGACGCTATAAAGATGGCGGCGACACTGGCACCCGATGCCCCATACCAGGGCCTGTAACTCGGGAAGCAGGGGGTCCCTGAGCCATTAATCAATGCGGTTCAGCTCAGGGGACCCCTGCTCCCGAACACTTTTATTAAAATGTACATTAATGCAGCTTCATTACCATAGCGGATAACCGCTACGGTAATGAATTATTATTTATTGTTATGTGTGTTTTAATACTAGTGTAGACCCTTTATGGGGTGCCGGTATCCCCTGCACTTTAAAGCTCCCGCGTCACGTGACCGGGACATTTAAATTCTGCCGGGGATACCGGCACCCCATTATCGGGGCCTATATCTCCTGAAGTAGGGGGTCCCCGGACCTGAAAACAATGCGGTTCAGCTCAGGAGACCCCCTGCTCATGTACACTAGTATTAAAAATCATATTTGGACAGCACGATCGCCTGTAAGATCCGTGCATTGAGACGCAGCGTCTCCATGCAGTTCTTACAGGCTGCTTTGTTTATAATAGTTATCGTGCTATCTAACTTTAAGCACGATATCAGGGGGGGGGAGAAGGTGATCGCACGATATGTCTTTTTTGGGCAAGGTAGGTCGTAAACGCGCCAAACAGCCTTAGTGAATAGCGCTTATGGCTTCACCCTTTTGCGGCCAGGCGATGTAACCCATTTCAGTGCTACTTAACGTAGCTTAGTGAATAGGCCCCAATGAGCCCTAAATGTATGTAAATCTTTGTATATCTTTATTTAGATAGCGCCCACAGCTGTACTTAGCACTTTACAGGAGAGACAATACAGGACAGGGAATTATAGTACAATAAGTTCAACAAATAAGATCAGACAATAGGAAAGGAAATCCCTGCCCCGGAGATCTTACAACCTAAATATTTATATTACGATTTGTAATTGATTATTTCATGTACATATGATTTATAATGAGGAATGGAAAGCAGACAAAATACTCCATTTGAAAACGATTTTTCATTTTCTGCATTGTCCCCAAAATATATTTAGAGAGGCTGCACGTTTAACCCCTAAGTGCCAGGGTGGCCTAAACATTGCTTTAGACTTTGTGGAGAACTGACCGGATAGGAGGAGATTTTCTCACCCTAAGTACAAACCCTTGTTTAAAAGTAGATATTCTCTGTGAGGAGGCCTAAAATAGCGCACACATCCCACTGCTGCAAAGAATGTGCATACAAGCCAACTGAAACAGAAAGCTACATCCTGTGGCTGGGAAAGAAACTGCTGTCAGCTATGTCATCCAAGGTGCAGTTTCTATAAACAAACCAGAAGCCAACAGAATGACTGACTGACATTGGTTTATGTAACAACATATGTCCCCCACTCTCTATTCCTGCAGCCTTTTTTTTCACAGCAGTTTTTTTTTAACGAGTAATGTAGCTGAGGGAAAAAAGAAGTAAATGGTCTTTGTAGTGGTATAAAAGTCTGTTCTCCGTGCTCATTGTGACCTTAGTGCAAACAGATGTCTATCTCCTTGAAACTCAGGCACCACATTTAGACACATTAGACAACTCCAGGGTGCAAACTCATTTTGTTTTCTTTGTACACCTTTACTTTGTTCACAATGGAACTTTATAGAATTCAAACATATTCTTAAGGGTGATTCTTATTTATTTATAACATATATAACCAGGAAGTAATAAATTGAGAGTTACCTCTCGTTTTCAAGTACCTTGTGTCCTGGGCACAGAGTTATGATGACAGATACATGGTTACAAATATAGTTACATTAAGGGAGCAAGGTTATACATTATATACAAAACATTCCATGCACAGTAAGAGATAATATGTTATACAGTATGTGTATATAACAGTTACAGACCAGATTAAAATGTGAGACAGCTTTAGTTTTCAAAGAATTTAGACTGGTGGCGGATGTTAGAATCTCTGGTAGATTGTTCCGGTTTTGGAAGTTATTAGAAGTAAACCTGTTTTTCTTCATCAACATATGCCTGACAAGTCTTACTTATCCAGTGATCTGTGTTTGGTAGTCATTGGGCCTTGGTCATCAAGCAGCAATACTTCCATGTATATTACGCGGAAACTGCTACTGACTTGAATGGCTGTTTTCCTGCAATTTGCTGCGATCTGGAGTATCCCAGTTTAATGAATAAGGCCCATTGTCTCTCGTCTACAGCCTATTTTCGACCGGTTTTAACTGATTGGCCGGCCAATCAGAGAACCAAACTTACTTGTTGGTGATCCAACGAGTAAAAAGAAAAACGGTGAAACTAAAATCTAAAATAAAAGTGTGTCTCACACATTGAGGACATGTTAAATATACAAACATTTACTTTTTGTCCCACTAATCTTTAGCCCTTCACTTCTTACACGCATCTGTTTGTTTTTGATCTTACACCACAAGCAGTTAAATCATGTAATTAAAGTGGCACAGGCTCTTATCAATCCTATGAGTGGAGCATTGTTACGCGGGTTAGAGTTAGGCCTTTTTGACATAATTGTAATTACTGAACATACTGTATTATAAATGATAAACAATAAATATTAGGTAAGTCGTTGAGTGCATCTACTATATTACTTTACTGCAATGTAATACTTTAAATGTTTAAATATATATATATATGTTTACAACATATTAAACCATGTTTAAGCGCATGCACAAGCACATGTACACACATATATATTGTACACATGTACACTGTGTCTGTCTGTTACTGTATATAATATAAAGCCATTTGTAAAACTAGATGTGTTAATTTGTGAAACGGTTCGTATAATATCATGCAGGCAGAATGATTTTATAACAAGATAATTATTGTTATTCTTTCTTTTGACAGTTTGAGGATGCCATTAAAAAAACCCTGATTTCTAGCAGTAAGAAAAGAGCCTTTTTGTATGCCGACCCCTCTCTTGGCATTGAAGAATATAATCTGTATAAACATATCCTGACACAGCAGGGATACACGGTCCTTTCCGCAGATATTGGGATAATCAAATCGGCCATGAAGCAGCAGGAACTCTTTCAAGGTAAGAACAAAACATGAAAAGTGTAGTCGTATGATAAAGAACCTTTTTTTCTTTTAGATTGCTTTAGAAGCAAGATTATAAACACAAATGTGCAGATATATGAATATAAAGTGCACATACAACGTTTGTTTTGACGCATTGCTCCATTTCCTGCTTGCATTTGCATCACATGTAAAAGTGCATCTCACTACATTTGACACAAAGTATTGGCCAGAAAAGTTTACTCCACCTCAGACCTGGCAGATTTTTTTTGACACAAATACAACATAAAAAGTGTTGCATGGGGACTCCGAGTTTGCTACATGTCATTATAACTGTTTGTCATCTAACTACTCCCTAACCTCCTATTGACGCTCCCCACATTGAAAGCTGGTGCAGTTGGCACAAAAGTTGGAGCAAAGACCTTGCTAAATTGACACAGAGAGCCTGGGGGAAATTATGCAATTTGCGTAAATTTTGCTCCAACTGTGCCTTGATCCACCACCTGCAAAGACTTTGCGCCATATCTACTAACAGGTGCTCTTCCATAAGACAGCTTCCCATGCCAGCCTGGAAAACACATCCGTGTGATGCGAAACACACGTCGGTCGCGCTTCTGTTGTCAAACGCCAGCCTATAATCTGGCAGGAAGCAGGGCATCTCAGTGCAGCATTTCGGATGAACACCTATTGTAAATAGAGTCTAGATATAGCCCAATCAGAGGATGGGCAGTAATGATAAAGAAAGCAGAGGCTTAACACAGAATTTCTTAAAGGAGCAATCCACGCCAGCTTTTTTTTTTTTTACAGATGATTGAAGCAGGGGGTCTCTGGAGCTGAACCCCATTAGTATCACCTCCAGGCGCCCCCACTACTTACAGAGAAACTTACCTCTGAAGGGGGTGCAGTATCCCTCTGCATTTTAAAGCTACTGTGTCACGCGGGCCAATAACAAGCCGCACCGGAGGATGTCACCATTTCCTATTGGCTCACAGGGTGTTTGAGCTTTAAAAAGTGGCCATTACATGATCTCCACTAGCAGAGCAGAGCATTGCCTGCAATGAAGGCGAGTATCTCCAGAAGGAGGGGTGCACTGAAGCCGAAATTATTGGAGTTCAACTCTGGAGAACCCCTGCTTCAATGCTATGTTAAAAAAAACGAATAAACAAAAAAAACCTCTGCTTGGATTGCTGCTTTAATATACTGTACAGTAGGGACCACTCCTTTATTCCCTGTCACTCTGTCTGTCTACATACAGACTAGGGCTCACTTCTGTAGCTAAATTATAGACACTTTGGAGGAGTTTGTTATTGAATTGTTGCAAGTTCCTCTAGTATATTATCACATAAGGTAGTTAATTGCAACATTTACTAGAAGATATTGCTACTTAGCAAAACTATTAAAGCCTGTATTGATTTAGACTCTATTCTTTGCCGATTATTTAGCAGCTTGGTTTTTCAATCCCTATTTATTTTAGATTGCTTTTACCACCAATACCGATTTTTTTCTTCTTCTTCATCTTCATCTTTTTAACCTTTTTGAGTGTATAGATTTGTAGCTATTTCATTACAATTTTAGTTTTAGAGTTTTGTATTTTGCCCTTATAACTTTGGGATTCTGATTGCATCAGAATAGTTAACATGGGCTTTCATGTTTAACTCCACAGTCTTGTCATTTCTCTACACATTTCTGATTATTTTTGGGGTTATTTATTTAAATAATGTTATTTATTTTAAACTGGTGCACCTTTGTTCTATTACAAATTTACAGTGCAACATGTGCTTTCTAAAGAGACAATCCAAGCCACTTAAAAGTATTATTTTCTTTTTTTTTAAATCTTTTTGTTTTCTTTTAATATATGCAGCCTTTGATTACCTTTACTGAAAACGAATAACTTAAGCTGCCGATCGATCATAGGAGAATTAATCAATTGGCAAAATTCTGTTTCCCATGGTTAAATAACTGTCTGCCTTTCAGTTTCAAATCAGTCCTTCAGTCAATGTAATTTAGCAGATACAATCTGTTCTTATACTACTAAAGTAACATTATCTATTGTTACAATTTAGAGCTCAAACTGCTGTGAATATTGGCAACAAATTGTCACACACTGGAAAGTGTTACAAAGGTCTTACCCTGCTTGAGGTGGGCTAAAGTCTGCTATAGAAATCAAAAGATGCTCAGTGTATTAAAACTCATTAAAAATGGCATTATGAGTTGAATTTTAAAATAGAAATAGGTAGTAAGTATTATCTAATCCTACCGAACTGATTTATTAAAAAAATATATACACACAGGATATTGCTTGGATTGCTCCTTTAAAATTAATTCTCATACTGTACACTGTACATAATTTTACAATCACAGTAATACATTGATGGGGGAAGAAAGGCACATAAAGGGAATATGAATATATACACATAATTGCCTCATAGGTACTAATAGATAGTAATAGGAAGTAATTAAATTGGACCGTTATTGAATGATACAATTAACATGCCCACTAAACAACACATTTTGCTATAGAAACATCCTATTGACATAAGTGATACATTAATAAATCATTATGTGATCAGAGTGCCTGCCTGTAGGCAGATAAGCAATAGGGGTGCGGGGTGCACGTGTATATATATATATATATATATATATATATATATATAAAGGAAAAAACACTGCTGCGCTAGCCGGAATACCAGACAACAAGGGTGATAATTGCACACAAATAAATGTCCACAGGAAAACACACTAGTACTTGTGTGTACAAGGTGGCTACTAGGGACAAAACATAAATGAACATACAACACAAACAAATGAGAGGGAAAAGGTGAATGAAAGGGGGAAAGGGAATGGAGAAGGGGAAGGGAAAGGGTTAAAAAGCCCCAAGAGATGTGGTGATTAAATAAAATGAAAAATAAAAGTGTCCTTCAACAGCTACTGGGTGTCGCTGCCAGTCTTCAGGAAAAAACCACCTTCCTCTTGATCTGTAGAACGAAAAGAAGACAGCGCGGCTCCCATAGCATAATACTGTAATTTAATAATTAGAATAAACATGCAGATGAATCACGGACACTTACATTGTGCAAAATGAAATAAGACAATGAATAAAGTCTTTACAGTCACCCGATGGAGCCTCTGTGGATAAATACTGTGCGTGGTGTCCAACACACTCCTGTCGTGGATGCCAGGAGGGTGCGTGCGCACCTGGTCTCCCCCTGGTTGTAAATCCCGTGAGAGTATGTGTCCACCGATACTATAGGATGCTGACACGGCAGCCAGACTTCCTGCATCAGGGTTCCAAGCGTGATGAAAGACGGACTGGCTCCAAAGCGAGCAAAAGATAGAACTGCTCAAAATATGAGTTGTGTACAATAAAAGTTCAATGCTAGCTACTTCCCTACACGTTTCGTCGCGATATGCAACTTCCTCAGGGGTTAGAGCTGTACTAACAAAAATGCCATACATATATATATGCCATAATTAGATGGAGCACATTTAAAACACCTGAATACAAATTGATTGCTCTAATTATTAACTCTAGAAGGGCCGGAGAGGGAAAAGGGGGATGAAACATAAGGGGAACATAGGATGAATACATAGTACATAAAACATAACAAAAACTATAATCATGAAAGATATGTGTGTGTATATATATATATACACGTTCATGAATGACATAAAAAATGGTATCTATATTTATGTTACTAAACACAGATATTGAAATGGTTCAGATGTTGATATATCATACACAGTAATAAACATATTATCTGATAAAATACAAACTTGGAATGTTAGTGAAAAGCATATATAGATTTCTCAAAAGTGTGTGTATATATATATATATAAAAATGTATGAAAATAAAAATATAATATCAAATAAATGAATAAATAATTTTTTTTATATGAATAAAAATGAAAATTTAAAGAAAATAAAAACAAATATCAAAATGAAAATAAAAAAGAAAAATATAAAGAAAATAACTATATTTAAAATAGAGACAATAATCAATACAGCTAGTAACCTGAGAGTAAGTTATTCATTCCCCAGTGATAACCACAGAAATCAGTTACAATAGTGTTATTGAATTGATAGTTATATATACACACACCTATGGTGATGTAGTCATCAGACGAGCAGGGGGACCACAGAACACTATACCAGTGTACTAGTATCTATATGTTCATTGAACCCCTTTGGTGACAAAGTGTCCAGGGTATAGATCCAGAAGGTCTCTCGCAAACATAACCTCCTGAATATTCCCCCCCCAATGAGAGACACTGGTATGTGTTCAATACCCCTAATAGTTAGAGATGCAGGATCTTTATTGTGACAGATAGAGAAATGTTTAGAGAGACTATGAGCCAGATTTCTGTGCTCTAGAAACCTGGTACTCATAGGTCGAATGGTTCTCCCTAGGTACTGTGGACCACAGGAGCATGAGAGGAGGTACACTATGTAGGTGGAGAGACCGTTTATCCTGCCCTTTACATCATGCTCTCTCTTGTTGGAGAAAGAACAACATTTTTCACCGACAATAAGATGTTTACATGTAAGACATCTAGTACGTCGACATGAAAAATTGCCGGAGAGGCGGTCACAGGGAACTGAATCTCCATCTGTAGTCATTCTCAATCGACTGGGGGCCACAATGTTTTTAATGTTTCTAGCTTTTTTGTATGTGACTGGAATATATGCAGGTAAAATAGGTCCCAAAACAGGATCATTCCTGAGAATATCCCAATGATTGTTCAATATCTGTTTAATTTTGTATGCAGACTGATTAAATTTAGTGATGAATCTAGGACACTTGTCCTGACCTGAACCCATATCATGTTTTTTAAGGGGATAGGTAGTGACTTTGGATCTAGATTGAGCAAGAAGAACATCCCTGCTAATATTCTTGACCTCATTAAGAGCACCAGTGACAGTCTCTTCCTTGTAGCCCTTATGAATAAATTTGGAAACCAATTCCTGTCCCTGAATTTCAAAATCTTTCTGAGATGAGCAGTTTCTCTTTAGCCGATAGAATTGGCTCTTCGGAATATTCTCCAGCCACTTTTTGTGGTGATTACTTGATGCGTGAAGATAACCATTGACAGATACTTCCTTAAAGTGAGTTTTTGTGGATATCTGACCATCATCATCATCTGTAACAAATAAAACGAGATCTAGAAATGTAATTTGTTTGGGCTGAATTTCAAATGTGAATTTCAGACCCATCTCGTTTGTATTGAAGGATTGGAGGATGCTGTAAAGTTCATCCTCCGCACCTTCCCAGATAATGAAATCATCATCTATGAAACGGCCATAGGACACTAGGCCCACTCCCAGTCTAGCGTTCGCCCACACATGAAGGTCCTCCCACAACCCCATGTATAGGTTCGCATAGCTGGCGGCAAACCGCATGCCCATGGCCGTTCCACAGACTTGCAAATAAGTCATCTTCAAACAAAAAGTAATTGTGTTGTAAAATAAATAATATACTGGAGAGAATGAAATCCTTCTGACCTTGATTAAGTGAGGGGTCTCTATCTAGAAAATAAGTAACAGCCTCCAAACCCCTGTGATGCTCTATGCACGTGTGCAGTGAAGAGACATCACAGGAGGCCCAGTGATATGTGGGTTTCCAATGAATGTCTCTGACAGAGTCGATGACGTGCAACATGTCCCTCAGATATGATCTGAGTGATGTTACATATGGATTAAGAAAATAATCAACATATTGGGACACGTTGCACGGGGATTGTGGCAAAAAATGGCCGCCGTGCCCGATCAGGTGTTCCACCGGAGGGGGAGTGTGTCTGTGAGAGAGGGGAGGCGGGAGGTGGCAGCACCATGATCCCCAGCCCCAGCACCATGATCCCCAGCACCAGCACCACGATCCCCAGCACTAAGAATTCCCATGCCCCAGCACCATGATCCCCAGCACTACGATCAGCAGCCCCACACACCACAATCCCCAGCAAAATGATCGCCAGCACCACAATCCCCAGCACTAAGATCAGCAGCCCCAGCACCACAATCCCCCCAGCCCCAGCACCACAATCCCCAGCACTAAGATCATCAGCACCCAACACCACAATCCCCGCCCAGGCAGCCCCAGCACCATGATCCCAAGTCACCACGATCCCCAGCACTAATATCAGCAGCCACCCCAGCACCACAATCCCCAGCCACAACAACCACAATCCCCAGCACTAAGATCAGCAGCCCCACACCACAATCCCAGCACTAATCATCAGCCCCAGCACCACAAACCCCAGCCCCACACCACGATCCCCAGCACCATGATCCCCAGGACTAAGATCCCCAGCACTAAGATCCCCAGCACCACGATCCCCAGCACCACAATCCCAGCACCCACAATCCCCACCCCAGCCCACCACAATCCCCAGCCTCACGCACCACAATACCCACCCCACAGCCTCAGCACCATGATCCCAAGCACCACAATCCCCCCCCCCAGCAGCCTCAGCACCACATACCCAGCCCAGCAGCCTCAGCACCATGATCCCAAGCACCACAATCCCCAGCCCCGATCCTCGCACCATGATCCCAAGCACCAATCCCCAGCCCCAGCAGCCTCAGCCCCAGACCCGAGCACCACATCCCAGCCCCCAGCACCCAATCCCCAGCACTAGATCCCGCCTCAATCCTCCCCCACGATCCCCACACCATGATCCCCCATCACTAAGATCTCCCAGACTAAGTCCCCACACTAAGATCCCCAGCACTAGATCCCCAGCACTAAGATCCCCAGCCCCACCCACTCCCCAGCACATGACCCCAGCACTAAGATCCCGCACAAAGCTCCCCAGCACAATCCCCACCACAACCCCAGCACTAAGATCCCAGCACCACAATCCCAGCCCCAACCCACATCCCCACCCACATCCCCACGACCCAGCACCACAATCCCCAGCACTAAGATCCCCAGCACCACAATCCACAGCACCACAATTCCACCCCGCACCACAATCCCCAGCACCATGATCCCCAGCCCCAGCACACCACGATCCCCACCATGATCCCCAGCACCACGATCCCAGCACCACGATCCCCACTAAGTCCACACCCTAGATCCCCAGCACCACAATCCCCAGCACCACAATTCCAGCCCCCACCCGCACCCACGATTCCCCAGCCCAGCACAGATCCCCACACTAAGATCCCCACACTAAATCCCCAGCACCACAATTCCCGCCCATCACACCCAGCACTCGATCCCCAGCCCAGATCCCCCACAAACCCAGTCCCACATCCGCCAGCACCACAACCCAGCCCCAACTCCCCCAACCACCATCCCCAGCACCACAATCCCCAGCACCACAATCCCCAGCCCCAGCACCACAATCCCCAGCACCACAATCCCCAGCCAGCACCACAATCCCCAGCACCACAATCCCCAGCCCCAGCAGCCCCAGCACCATGATCCCCAGCACGAATCCGTCAGCACCACGATCCCCAGCCACAGCACCACAAGCCCCACCCACACCACGATCCCCAGCTCCCCAATCCCCCCCCCAGCACGCCACCAGAAGCCCCACACTAAGATCCCCAGCACTAAGATCCCTAGCACCGCAATCCCAGCCCCAGCACCACGATCCCCAGCACTAAGATCCCCAGCACTAAGATCCCCAGCACTAAGATCCCCAGCCCGCAATCCCCCGCCCCATCACCACGATCCCCAGCACTAAGATCCCCAGCACTAAGATCCCCAGCCCGCAATCCCCAGCACCAGCACCACTATCCCCAGCACCCACGATCTCCCAGCACCACGATCCCCAGCACCACAATCCCCAGCCCCAGCAGCCCCAGCACCACGATCCCCAGCACTAAGATCCCCAGCACCACGATCCCCAGCCACAGCACCACAATCCCCAGCACCACAATCCCCAGCCCCAGCAGCCCCAGCACCACGATCCCCAGCACGAAGATCCCCAGCACCACGATCCCCAGCCACAGCACCACAATCCCCAGCCCCAGCACCCCGATCCCCAGCCCCAGCACCACGATCCACAGCACCACGATCCCCAGCACCACGAGAGGTACAGTAGGAGGTGTGTGTGTGGGTGTGTGGGTGTGTGGGTGGGTGGATGTATGTAAACCCCCTCTGTAACACATGGACATTCTTCTCGGCAAATCCTGGAAGTTTGCCAAAAACAATTAAAAAATTTTTTTTTTTAAATGGGAGCATACACATATGTACGCATGTATCTATACACACGTTTCATGTTCTCCAATATGGTAAGCTTTTTTAATTCCCAAGCCCTCCTGGACACTATACAATCTGGCTTTTGTACAGATCACTCAACAGAGACCGTGCTACTAAAATAGACAATGATCTACAAGAAGCAAAATCCCATGGTAATTTTCCCTACTTATCTTACTCTGCAATAGCATCAATCACTCTTCTCCTTCCTATTCTAAACTCTTTTGGTATTTACAAAAAAGCTCTATCCTGGGTCTCATTTTCAGTTCCTTTTGCCAAAATGTCTTCACCTCCTATTGATCTGTGAGTTGTTGTTCCTCAGGGCTCTGTTCCTGGACCTCTCCTTTTCTCTCTCACACACCATCATTTGGTGATCTCATCAACTCTTTTGGCCTAAGGTATCAAATCTATGAAGTACTGTATATGTATCCACTACAACCATTACACCTGCAATTTAGTCCCAAGTCTTTGATTGCCTCCTGGCATCCTCGTAGATGGTACTCTTCTGTCTTAAACTTAATACCGTACAGATGCAGCTTCGAGCATCCGAACACTTGCCTTGGAAAAGATTTCTGCAGCCAGACTATTGGCCCATCGGATTAACACAGCGGGGGTCTCTGGCATTCAAACTGAATGGGACTGCAAGAACCCCCGCTGTGTTAATCTGATGAGCCATTAGTCTGCCTGCAGAAATCTCACAGAAATGTTGCAGCATTACTGGGAGTTTGCCCCAGATTTTCCAAGGCAAGTGTTTGGATAATCGTGGCTGCATATGTATGTCTAAGGCCGCGGACATGATCAGCACTTAGGCGCTGACCCGCGCTGATGCTCGGCAGTGAGCCCCTGCTGCCGCAATGAGAGCGGCTTTAGCAGGGGCTCACGCATGCTTCCGCAGGCGTACGGAAGCGTGCTGACTTTCACCTGACTGTCGGATTTTAGTTTGGGCGCTGAGTCCGCTCACGTGAATCCAAAGCAGCCAATGAGGAAGAGGTGAGTGGAGCAGGGGGAGAGATGTGGACGGGGGAGAGACTGCCTGGCAGCGGGGTGAGTTGTTGCTCATGGGGTGAGTTGTGCGGGGTGGGGGGAGGAGGATTCCAAGAGGACGGGGGAGAGACTGTCTGCCAGCGGGGTGGGTGAGTTGATGCTCTGGGGGGTTGATGCCCCGCCTCCTGCCTCCCTCCTCGCAAGCACACTCACTGCCTCGCTGGCCAGGCCAGTCAAAAGCTCCTGCTTGCGCTAGCCAGGCACAGCGTGAGCATGCCTCAGCACGAGAGGCAGGAGTATGGACACGGCCTTACACTGAGCTACTCGTATTGCCCCTTAAACCTGGCCTAATATCCTCTTTATCCATCACAGTGAACAGTACTATTATCTAGCTTGTCTCCAAAGCACGCTGCTGAGGAGTGATATTTGACTCCTTCTCCGTTCACTCACGACATGGCTAAAATGGGTAATTTATTCATCTGTAATATTGCCAAGATCCACCCTTTGTAAATCCAGTGCTAAAAATCTAATTCATGCCCTTTTCCTTTACTGTCTGGATTATTATATCACTGCTAACAGGCCTCCCTGCCTCACAACTTTCTCCTTTGCAATGTATCCAAAATTCTGCTGTTGCACAGTCACTCCTACCAATTACTGACACTACTTTTGCACTTATTCCCTCACCTGCTGTCTCTGTAAATCTCCCAACATACCACGGATTGTAAAATCACTGGTTAACTGTTAAAATATATTTTTCTTCTCTTTCCTGTTTCATATGCATGGCAGTATTTGTGGACACATGGAACTACTGGATCAGCCATGAAACATTGGTTGTGTTTATAAGAGAGGAATGGAAAATATTATTGAAGCAGTTTATTGTACATCATGTGTTTTATGTTTTTTATTAGTGTGTGCATTTGAAAAGAATACTTTCAAAGCTAGCCAGAGAATAACACTGAGCCACTGTGATATCCACAGTTTGTATTTCTCCAAAGCACAGAGTGGGTTTTTCTGGCGAGGTGAAACCTCTCTTTAGCTCATCACAAGATCAGCCATCCTTGCAGTATTTTCTCTGCTGCATTCGTTCTGCATTTAGTCACATGACCCCCTATATTGCTGCCATTTCACACTGGCAGAAGGAGGGAGAGAGAGAGGAGGAACATGAATTATAAGGGACAAGCATTATCTACATATGGTGATTTGTCTCTATCAAAATATAGTCACAGTGAACATCAAATAGAGATGCACTCACAATGTATCTACCACTGTTAATAAACCATTAACTGGAAGGATGCAGCCAACAAGTAAGGACACTATTATTCTTTTCTTTAAATCGTGACAGATATACATACTTCTGATGAACTATTCTGTTGTGAATCTTAATTTTACTTTTGTTTTCTTCTATGTCATTATTGGCTTAGAGCAGGGGTGTGCAAAGTTTTGCCCTGCGCCCCTCTCTGCTTGCTCTCCCACAGTGCTTGCACCCCCCCATACCTTGTATAGAGCTTCAAATGATGCCGCAGGGTCACGCGATCCTGCAGTGTCATGGTGACAAATGACGCCGCGGGTCATGTGAGGTCATGTGACCCCGTGGCGGCATTTGACGTCAGCGCCCGAAGCCGGCTGAGTCAAGGAAAGGGAATTTACAGAGGCCTCGAGCAGTCCCCCGGCATTTAATTTAAATGCTTTGGGGAAGAGCGTGGGGCCTCTCTAAGCACCGTGCCCCCCCAAACAACATTTTGCGCACACCTGGCTTAAAGCAAGGGTGCGCAAACTAGGGGGCGTGAAATTCTCTGCGGGGGCACAGGATTTACAGAGGTCCCACACGCTTCCCAAATGCATTTAAATTAAATGCTGGGGGAGTGGCGAAGGCCTTTGTAAACGTCACTTACCTTGGCTCAGATGGCTTCTGGAGACGCGTTGCCATGATAATGTGACGTCAAATGATGCTGCGGGGTCACATGACGATGGCGGCTTCTGGAAACGCGTTGCCATGGAAATATGGCATCCAATGATGCTGCAGGGTCACGTGATGCTGAATTGCAATGGCAATGTGATGTTAGAACACCGGAGCCAAGGTAAGGAGGGGGGGGGGGGGGGGGGCACGAGGAGTGGAGTAGAGCCGGTGTTGCAGGGGAAAACAATTACGCACCCCTGGCTTAGAGCATGAAAGATTTGGCTGAAATAGCAGGAGCAAACCTAGAATGTGCTGAAACTGTTACCTACTGTATTCTGATAGAGATTTAAAATATTTTGTCTAGAAATACATTTCAAGAGGTGGCTGGTAGATATAAACCATTAGACATTTATCCTGACCAATTACAGGAAAATAACCACCATCCCAGAAAACATTTATATATGTATTTCTCTAAGGATGTCTGCACATCCCTCTGAGATAGACTGAACGGCTTGTCACTCAGCCAGAGACAGCCAGTGAGGATGCACATCCCCCCTCTGTGATAAGCGGATCTGCCTGTCACTCACTCAGGGACAGCCAATGAGACTGAACATCCTGTGTAATGAGACTGCACATTGGCTGTGTAACATCTTATGTGTCACATATGAAGTGTCGATGAAGTTAAAATTGGAGTTGATTTTGGAGGCGAAGAATACAAGATCTGGACTCTGCATTTCATTATCAAACCTGCAACTGAGACAACTTTCCTTTCTAAATGCTCGAAGAATTTTTTCACATCTAAAGATTCACATTGTAAGTTGGTGTTTAATCTTCAGTGCTGCACGGTCCTCCCAGGCCTGATTTATACACGTGCTCTGTCACCTCCTACACCTCATCTCCTCAATACCTGGGACCTCTGTCCTCCTACCGCTCTCCCTGCATCTCATTAAGCCGTTGCTATTGCTCTTCCTATTTGCTGTTTCCTAACTCCTTTGAAAACGTTTCTATTCTCTCCCCCACTCTCCTCCTATCCACATTTCTTTATCCCTATTGCCCCCAACTTGTGTTTGTGCCCATACGCTGCACCATTATGTACACACCTTTCCCAACAAGTTCTACACACCTCAATAAAAAGCACCCCCACAAATCCACTATTCAAATCCTCTCTCTCTCTCTCTCTACTCCCGCTGCTGGGGATAACTCTTCTATCCTGGACCCAGAGAGTGCAAACAGAGGGGAGGAGAGAGTGCAAAGTGGAGCAGGGCATGATGGAGGAGAGCGTAAGGGCGGGAAGAGGGGATAAGAGACAGCAAGGCATTACAGAGAGGGGTGAAAACCATGAGGAATGTTTTATTATTAACCTTTCAGATCTCCTAGATTGGTGTATTTTACGCTGGGTACAGCTAGTAATATATAATTTGTTGGATCATACACGGACTGCTGACAAGTCGAATCTTTTGAAAAAGGGCTTATCCATACTTACTACTACTGTAGATTCCTTTTAAACACATCTTGACCTATATAAATGTAATCATACATTCAAATTACAAGAGCTCTTTGGTAGTATTAATGCAACTACAACTGACAATACACAATCACAGTTAAAATATAATAAATTCAAGAAACAAAGTACTTTTGATCCATAATCAAACAACTCGTTCATTAGCATGATTATGAGACTTGTCACTTTGGACATTTAGGGGCACTAAGCGTTCATAAAAAAAATTGCTGGGCCATTTAAATCGACGTGTTTGTGAGCGGTGCTATCATAATAGTCAGAAAGCCTCGATTACCTGTGATAGCAAAATTCCCAAAACGGGCGAGTAGCCAGTGACGTGTTGATCACCTCTCTGAAAAGGCCTAACCCGGCGATTCCTTTCAGCTGCAGAGAGAGATGCTCAGAGAGAGCCGCTTCTCCCTGCGTAAATCTCGCCCAAAATTTATGTTTTGAAATATACATTTTATTACTTGTGTAGATGAGCAGGGGGTCTCCAGAGCAGAAACGAGTTGATTTCAGGTCCGGGGCCCCCTACTTCCTGAGATACAGGCCCAGTTATGTGTTGCCGGTTTCTCCTATGCATTTTATTCCCACAGTCACGTGACGCGGGACATTTAAATGCATAGGAGATACCGGCACCCCATAACGGGGTCTGTATCTTGGGAAGCAAGGGGTCCTCGGACCTCAAATCAACAAGGTCCTGCTCCTGAGACCCCCTGCTACAATAAACTTGTAATAAAACCCAAATGAAAAACTAAACAAATTTATTACTGTAGCGGCTATCTGCTATGGTAATGAATCTGCTTTAATGTAATTTTTATTAATAGTGTGCGTGAGCAGGGGGTCTTCTGAGCTGAAGCGCTTTGATTTCAGCCTCAGGGACCCTCTGCTTCCCGAGTTACAGGCCCTGGTATGGGGCATCAGGTGCCGGTATCACCGATATTTTTAAATCGTCCGCGTCACGTGACGCGGGACATTTAAATAATGAAGGAGATACCGGCAGCCCATATCTGGGCCTGTAACTCAGGAAGCAGGAGGTCCCTGAGGCTGAAATCAATGCGGTTCATCTCAGAAGATGCCCTGCTTCCGCACACTAATAATAAAAATTAAATTTTTTTACATCGGGTGGTCCCCGTGGGTGTCCGGGGGTCATCGGGTGGTCCCCGTGAATGTCAATGGGTTCTCGGGTGGTCCCACTGGGTGTCCTAGGGGTCCTCGGGTGGTCCCTGATGGCCACATTTGGAAGACATTGCAATAAATACACCTCCCCCCAACACATACAGTACGGTAATAGGCAAAATAACTATTATCCAGATATGGATAATAGCTAATTTGCCCATTATCAAATAAAACATTAGCCAGGCAGCATTAAAAAAGTAAATAACCCTTTCTACTTACCCCTGCCATCATGAAGGGCATCCTCGTCAGCATACTGCAGGTCCATGTCCTCCGATGTCAGCAAGAATACATACAAAAATACAATTTAATGGCCTCTAACCCCTTAATCACCTTATAGGTTAATAACCGCTATAGTAATTAAGTGGTTAACCCACCCCAGGGTTAACCTGCAATCAGATGGAGCTGTACCCTCTGACCAGAAAATGTGACATCACAGGCCATATATAAGGCCTTGACGTCTCATTTTACCTCAAGAAGCCAATGAGACAACATCAGTTTGGATCTAACAATGTTTTTGGATTGACTGATGAAGATAGAAGATTACAGAAAAGAAAGAAATAATGACAGGTGAAGAAAGAAGATAGTGATTAAAGATAAAAGAGAGAAGAATTTTGTTACCTGTTTCGGATCTTCAAGGTGGATGGTGTCGGATTGATTTTGATGACGCCACGGTATGAGATTGCAGATTCACCGGGATTCGGAGGGCCAACGCTTCTAAAGGTAAGAAAAATATTGAATTTATGTAAGTGTATCTTTACAGGTTTTTTAATTGTAATTTTTTTTTTCATGTTTTTTTTTATTGCCCATTGTCTGCTAATTTATTCATCTGTGCCCGTTTAGGGTACAGATCAGTACACTGATAGCCAATACATTTTTTTGGTAAATGCTTTTTTTCTATTGATTTTTTATTTTAGTTTTCTGTTTATTATTTGGCTTACATTGTTTGTTTGTAATTTGGATGGCTAGTTTTTATTTCATTTTTCAATGGTTTAGTGTTTTTTTTTAATTATGTATTTTGTTGGCTACTGGTTTTAATTGATGTGTTGGCAAGAGGTTTAATTAATTAATTGATTTGTTGGTTAGTGCTTTAATTGATTTAATTGATTGGTTGTCTAGTGCTTGGATTTATTTACTTGGTTGGCTAATGGTTTTATTTCATGAATTGTGTATTCTTGTGTATGTTTTATTATTTTGTATTTTGGGCATTCATGCATTTTTATTAGGGTGACCATTGAGTGCTATAGTGGCTTATCATGCCCATATTATATGGGTATTATGTACCACTATGCCAATCAATGGGTACAGGGTGGGTATAATGGGCCCGGGATGGATGATTAGGCTTCCAGGGTGGGTAGCGGGGGAGGGCGTGATAACCCCCCACAACAGAGGACATGGCAACAGAGGACATGGCCCTGCAGTATGCTGATGAGGCCACCCTTCATGATGGCAGGGGTAAGTAGAAAGGTTTATTTACTTTATTTATGCTGGCTGGCATATTATTATATTATTTATGCTGACTGGTTTGATTAAATAATGGGCAAATGAGCTATTATCCTATCTGGATAATAGTTATTTTGCTCATTACTGTATGTGTTGGGGATGGGGGGGGGCGGGGGGGTGTGTGAGGTGTATTTATTGCAATGTATGCCCAAATATTTTATTTGCAACAGGATTGGTACCGCAGGCCAGCGGGACCCACGGGGAACACCCGAGGACCACCGGACACCCGCAGGGACCACCCTATTGCCCCCAGACACCCATGGGAACCACCCGAGGGCCCCCAGAAACCCATGGGGACCACCCGAGGATACCCAGACACCCGCTGGGACCACCTGAGGACACCGACACCCCCGGGGACCACCCAGTGACCCTGTTTGGGCCCCCGGACACCTGCGGGGAGCACCTGGATGCCCACAGACACCCATGGACACCACCTGAGGACCCCTGGACACCCATGGGGACAATCCCCGGACACCACCCAAGAGCCCCCAGACACCTGTGGGGACCACCTGAGGACCCCCGGACACCCGCAGCCTCTTGTATCAATCATGTGGGGGTAGAGGAGGTGGGTATTAGTGTTTATTGTGGGTAGTAGGGTGGGTGAAGGGGGTATTTGGCCCTTGGTGGGTAGCGGGAGGGGTTAACCCCTTCATTGCCTTAGCGGTTAGCCACCAAGGTAATGAAGTTGCCTGTAAATGCATTTTTATTGCATGGGATTCATGCTGGGGGTCTCCGGTGCTGATATTAATGGGTATCAGCTCCAGAGACCCCTGGCATCAATTTTATGCAGGAAAAAAAAAGCATTTTTTTTCTAAGTCCTGTTTCGCCACTTCTCAGCAGGTTCTCACCACCTTCATGCCAACTTTTCCTGGCGTGAGGATTCTGTGAGAAACTCTCCATTCTAGAGCCGCGATAGGCCTCGATAACCTAATCGCGGCTACTAGAATTGCACGAGTTTCAGAACCTCCCGATAAGTGGCTTATCGACGCTCACTCTGCGATTTTTGTTGTTGTTGTTGAACGCTGAAATTTTTGATGATTCATTATTTTATCGCCCACTTATCGACGCTTACAGTAGGCATTTTGGGTGATAAGTGCTCGATAAGTGGCTTATGAATGCTTAGTGCATAGGCCCCTTAGAATTTTCTTAAGAAACCAGTTAAAACTTTTTCTAATCTTCCAGGGCTTGAAAGAATAGCCCTCAAGAACCTTGGAACTACAGTAATAAAGACATATTTATCCACCCTGCTGACAAGGGCGGAGGCATTGTGATTCAAAATATCGCTAACTATAGGAAATAAATCCTTACACAACTAAACAATGTAACTACCTATAAACTATTGACCTGTGACCATACAATTAGATGTGAAAAACAAATTGATGCACATATCTTTAGGCTTACGATTTGATTAATTCAGATTCAGCACAATTCCTCACAAAGAATTACCCAATTCTGTCTATTATTTATATATGTGAATAGGAAGGTCAGAGATGACCAAGAGAAAGCGTTCCCATATATTGCACTCAACTAAATTAATAACTCTGAGTGATAGTATATATACACAGATAAATCAACTGTATTCAACCATATGGGTATAGGAGGTTAAAATACAAAACAAAAAATTATTTATTAATTACTTAATTTACACTTATTAGATACAAAAAAAGTTAAACCAAAATATAACAGCTAATCTAAAACCTCTTAAAGACGGAGTGAATTGGCAAAAAAGGTGAGGTATAGCAAAGTATTTGGAAAGAGGATGTATACAGCGCAGGCACAATAGTGCCATATAAAAGTATTGCAGCCTCTAGACCCAAAAGTGTTGGTCTATTATGTAGAGTATATGCGCTGTGGTGACTAAGGTTAGTCACAATACACAATATACACTAGCCTCTGTGTATCAGAAGCTCACAGTTAAGTTCCTACATAACTAACATAATATATACATATGCAGTTACTACAAAGGAGGGTAATAAGATTCGCATATACCTATTCATCAGCTATGTCAGGGTATATACACCATATATCCAACTACTTATCTAGTGGCTCATTTATCACTTAATCATGTGAATGTATGCAACCTCTGCGAATATACTGACTAAACTATAACTTTTACAAATGTATTAGACTACTACTCCTATGTACTAACTTGTCAGCTTAAAGATATTTAAAGAGTAGAAAGACCGTATTGACCCTTTTGGGCAGTCTAAATAGACAGCTGTCACTCCTACATGAATAACACATACATCTGCAGTCACTACAACATATGGTAAGAAGATTCGCATATATCTATCCATCTGGTACATTACGGCATGACTACTGTCAGCATCACACACATCACACACATTACCAATCAATAGATTATATACACAGGGATCATGTAACTATTAAAGTCAGAATACCAATTTAAGCATCACTAGTCTACAGATGTGGTTATACTACCCACACAATACCTGATAGCGGCGAACGAACCTACAGTATCAGGAACGTAGGCGTACACCAAACACGCCCACGGTACCGCCTCCAGGAGGTATAAAATACACACCATTGAGGAGAAAACTTACACTCCTCCCCCCAGAAGAAGCGCCGCTAGGCATGAAACGATCGTCGGGTGACAGGCGACGCTCACACCGATGACGTCAGCCGTTTGTTTTTACTGAGTGTGAGACGGAGGCTGAGGCATCTATGGTGTTCACAGAGCCCAAGGATCCGGATATGGGTGATATACTGCGCGCAATTGCGAGACAGCATACTCATTAGAGTAATATCCCTCCACGCTTTGAGGAGTCAGATAACTGAGAGATATCTAGCTGCTTGCATTTAATTACACAGTGACGCTTAACTGTGAGCTTCTGATACACAGAGGCTAGTGTATATTGTGTATTGTGACTAACCTTAGTCACCACAGCGCATATACTCTACATAATAGACCAACACTTTTGGGTCTAGAGGCTGCAATACTTTTATATGGCACTATTGTGCCTGCGCTGTATACATCCTCTTTCCAAATACTTTGCTATACCTCACCTTTTTTGCCAATTCACTCCGTCTTCAGCTCCCCTTAAGAGGTTTTAGATTAGCTGTTATATTTTGGTTTAACTTTTTTTGTATCTAATAAGTGTAAATTAAGTAATTAATAAATAATTTTTTGTTTTGTATTTTAACCTCCTATACCCATATGGTTGAATACAGTTGATTTATCTGTGTATATATACTATCACTCAGAGTTATTAATTTAGTTGAGTGCAATATATGGGAACGCTTTCTCTTGGTCATCTCTGACCTTCCTATTCACTAACTCACAGTTCCATGCACCGCTTTTTACCTTGGTATAGATTATTAAGGTGAGCAGTATTTTTCCATTCCCTACTTCTATTATTTATACATTACTGAAGATCCATAAAACCCTCCGGCCATCCTCTCATACTGTATCTGCAGTGACTCCTTTTTTCTATTATTACTTTTATGTTTAAAGCACTTATTCCAATTATGTGTTATATTATTATGTCACAATTACTGTATTACTGCTGTGAAATGCTATGTACATGGATGGTGCTATATAAATAAAGATATACAGTACAAACATACAAACCACATGCAGAGGGACTTAAAGTTGTTGCCAATACTCTGACACATGCAGCCCAATACGATGGCCCACCAATCAAGTTCATACTTGAGCTATTGCCCCTTGTCTTAGCTTGCAATTACTTTACATTTGAAAAACAATATTATTTAACGTTGACTGGAACTGTCATGAGTTCTAACATGGCATCTGCAATAGCCAACCTGTATATGGGCCAATACGAACAAAAACAGATTTTGAGCAAATACAAATATAGTCAATATACAGTTAGGTCCGGAAATAAATGGACACTGACACAATTTTCATAATTTTGGATCTGTACGCCACCACAATGGATTTGAAATGAAACAACTGAGATGCAGTAGAAGTGCAGACTTTCAGCTTTAATTCAAGGGGTTGAACAAAAATATCGTATGAAACGTTTAGGAATTGCAACCATTTTCATACACAGTCCCCTTATTTCAGGGGCTCAAATGTGATTGGACAAATTAACACAATCATAAATAAAATGTTCATTTTTAATACTTTGTCGAGAATCCTTTGCAGGCAATGACTGCTTGAAGTCTGGAATGCATGGACATCACCAAACGCTGGGTTTCCTGCTTTGTGATGCTTTGTCAGGCCTTTAATGCAGCTGTTTTCAGTTGTTGTCCGTGGGTCTTTTTGCCTTAAGTTTTGTCTTCAGCAAGTGAAATGCATGCACGATCGGGTTGAGATCAGGTGATTGACTCGGCCATTGCAGAATATTCCACTACTTTGCCTTAAAAAACTCCTGGGTGGCTTTCGCAGTATGTTTTGGGTCATTGTCCATCTGTAAAATGAAGCGCCGTCCAATCAACCGCTCAATTTGGCTGAATCTGAGCAGACAATATATCCCTATACACTTCAGAATTCATCGACTGCTTCTGTCTTCTGTCACATCATCAATAAACACTAGTGACCCAGTGCCATTGTAAGCCATGCATGCTTCGGATCATGAGCCGTTCCAAGCCTTCTCCATACTTTTTTCTTCCCATCATTGTGGTACAGGTTGATCTTAGTTTCATCTGTCCAAACAATGCTGTTCCAGAACTGGGCTGGCTTTTTTAGATATTGTTTGGCAAATTCTAATCTGGCCTTTCTATTCTTGAGGCTTATGAATGGTTTGCACCTTGTGGTGATCACTCTGTATTTGCTCTCGTGAAGTCTTCTCTTTATGGTAGACTTGGATAATGATATGCCTACCTCCTGGAGAGTGTTCTTCACTTGGCTGGATGTTGTGAAGGGTTTTTTTCTTTACCATGGAAAGGATCCTATGATCATCCACCACTGTTGTCTTCCATGGACGTCCAGGCCTTTTTGTGTTGCAGAGCTCACCAGTGCGTTCTTTTTTTCTCAGAATGTACCAAACTGTTGATTTGGCCACTCCTAATGTTCCTGCTATCTCACTGATGGTTTTTTTTTTTGCAGCCTAAGGATGCCCTGTTTCACTTGCATTGAGAGTTCCTTTGACCGCATGTTGTGGGTTCACAGCAACAGCTTCCAAATGCGAATGCCACACCTGGAATCAACTCCAGGCCTTTTACCTGCTTAATTGATGATGAAATAATGAAGGAATAGCCAACACCTGAGTCAATTGTCCAATTACATTTGGTCCCTTGAAAAAGAGGGGGCTACATATTAAAGAGATGTAATTCCTAAACCCTTCCTCCAATTTGGATGTGAATACCTCAAATTAAAGCTGATAGACTGCACTGTAATCCCATATTCATTATTTAACTGTAACTTGAATTTATTTTGGTATACAGCCGAAATAACAAAACTTGTATCGGTGTCCAAATATTTCCGGACCTAACTGTATTTCAAATTATTTTAGATATATTGAATATTTGTTTTTTCTCTGGCCAGGCACACAGTTGGAACTAATAGATTTCACAAATGAACATAATAAATGTAACAGTTCCATACGTTTTACTGTCAACTTCAAGGATGTAAGCATTCATTTTCTTGATGTACTTGTCAGGAAGGGCTGTTATATAGTGTGTGCTATGCCGTGCGCGCGCACGGCACTTATAATTGGCTGAGGTTAGTTGGCCCTTCTATACAAGGGCCGCGCGCGCGCACGGCAGTGAGCGTGCATCCGAACGACAGCGGGGAAGACGGGGAATAGAATGATTTCACACACACACATAAACACACATAAACACACAAACACACAGTACCTTCTCAGCTCATAGCTCACAGCATACACACAAAAGGCATGCGGCACATGCCTTTATTGGCTGAACCAGCTCGCGTCACGCGACGGTAGCCCCAAATTTCAATTTGGGTTGTGCCGGCAAAATGTCGCAGCGACAACGCTGCACTTTGCCGCCGGTGGAATTTTCAGTTTGAAAACTCCCACCGCACAACCCAAATTTGTGATGGACGTGTGCGTGCACATTAGCGTGCGCATGTCGCATCGCCTTCTGTCTGAGCTCAGCCTAAGGTGGGCATGAAGCTACAGACCATTCTGTATGTTTATCCCACTGATAGGGATACACTTACTGTATTTTAATATAATGTTTTCATCCTGTTCATTTATACAAAGTCCTTCTAATCAATTGATTAGGGTTGCCACAATTGTCAGTGAGCCGGTAGAAAAAGAGAGACAGATCTCTATCATGGCGGACAAATTTATTTCAAAAGAATATAGCAAAAAGAGGTTCATGCTTCAGTGCTTTGCTTTGAAAGCCTTCAACCTCAGCAAGGAACGATTACTCACAAAAGCTACCAACACCAGGTTGCCTGTGGTTACCAAATATCCATGCATTTCCAACAACATAAAAAATATTGTATGTACATTTATATCTTTATATAGCGTCATGTACATAGCGTGTCACAGCAGTAATACATGACAGAATAATATAACACATAATGGGAATAAGCACTTCAGACATAAAAGTAACATTAGGAAAAGGAGTCCCTGCCCCAAAGAGCTTACAATCTAAGTGGTAAGTAGAAAGGTGTTCTGGTAGGTGTATTATCATGGGGTCAATGAGATATACCCGGTGGGAAAGGATCATCCTACAGAAAAGAGAGAAGAGACAACTTTAATATACAGGTTTAATATTGATTATATACTATTAAGACTAAAGTTTAACGAAGAGAGATTAAGGTAGCTACCCGGGAACCCCCCCTCCCCCTCCTCATTCCCTGTTATTTCTATGTTTGTGTTGTGTTATGCAAAGATATA
Source organism: Ascaphus truei (assembly GCA_036426205.1). Taxonomy (NCBI): domain Eukaryota; kingdom Metazoa; phylum Chordata; class Amphibia; order Anura; family Ascaphidae; genus Ascaphus; species Ascaphus truei. The sequence continues at coordinate 54,968 of WSYH01000052.1, forward strand.
TATATATACATATATATATATTCACGTTGGTGGGAATAGTATATTAAAAACTAGAAAATATTTAACAGAATAATAATATTAATAGTAATATTTTAGTAGAAATGAGAGGTGGTTAAGGAACATGAACAAATTCTGTATGTGAACTATCTACAATGTGTTGTAATCAAAGTAAATTGAAAAAGTGAATAATATGAATGTTTGAACACAAATAAAGGATAATCATTTACACTAAAACAAAACAAAAAAGTGTTCTAGTAGGTGCGTCTGCAAGGGTCCAAGGTCGATGTATGATGTGTATAGTATCGGCCATGGAGCTACTCATATGCTTCGTTAAGGAGGTGGGTTTTCAGATGGTTCTTAAAGGTGGATAGGGATGGTGCTAGTCGGATATTGAGGGGAAGGTCATTCCACAGGTGTGGGACAGTGGGCGAGAAAGGTCTAAGGTTGGAGAATGCTTTAGATATAAAAGGGGTAGTGAGAAGACATCCTTGAGCAGAACGTAAGAGTCGGGATGGTGTATAGTAAGAAATTAGGACTGAGATGTAAGCAGGGGCATTTTGGAAACACACCACCAGCTTATCCCACATATACAGCAATAACCCTTTTTTGCCTATAGACGATATGCCAATTTCAGGGTTCTTCTGGTAAAATCCGATCCTAAAGACAAATACGAGCAATTTTGTCCTAAAGGCAGATTGAGCCCACTTAAAAACGGTTACTTTAAATGTATGACATGATGTAAGGGACTAATTGAAGGGACACCCACATTTGGGTAAATGCATCAAGCTTAAACATTACGTATCTTGCCAGACAACTTCGGTTATCTACGTCATCATCTGTCAATGTACAGTAGCCTGGTCTATATTTGAAAGACAGATACATCCTTCATAGAAAGAATGAATGAACATCATTCTAACATTTGCTTGGGTATTACCAGAGGAGATTCTAGTTGCTAAACACTTTGTTGAATATGGACATCACTAAGCAACGCTGAATGATAGGATTATTTTATCATGTTCCTATACCGCCTGGGGGTGGGGCTGTGAAGAAACTTGTATTACAGTGCGAGGCAAAATGAATTTATATTTTAGACACTGTTTCACCATATGGACTAAATGAAGAGCTCAATTACAATTTATTTCTCTAAGTGGAGATCATTGTTATAAGGAACTGTTTGCCGATTCCCTTTACAGCCATTAACTAGATACATTCGTTATAATAAATATGACCTTCTAATTAAACAAAGGACACTCTTGGAACAATTATGCAAATATATCTTGGTGATAACATACCTTTTGGACGTTTCCAGTACTCATACATAAACGAAAGAACACAGTGTAAACTGAATAATGAGTTTTACTGATAATGAATTTCAATAGAAATCGACAATAGACAAGAAAAAAGTGTCATAAAGTGCAATAAAATACATATAATAAATATCAGAACATGTTGAAGATCGTGGCAATGCTTCTCACCAAGCTCAAAAGGAAAATGGAAGAGACCTAGAAAAATAAAATGTGAGAACAGGGGAAAAGGGGAAAGCACAAAAGGGAAAAAAAGGTGAGGGAATAGCAGGGGGACGGAAAATGGAGAGTAGGAGTACAGATAACCAAACATCAATACAGTGGAGCAACTTTTCGGGGGTTAGCCCCTTCTTCTGGCCCATTCCCACAGACCTTGTCAGTGGTACTTCAATTGAACTATCCAAATAACAAATCCTCCCAATAGTAAAAAGAATGATAGCAGCGTGAAAGAATCCCCAAACAGGTAAAGTTCCAGATAACAAACCAATCCCCTAGGGTGTTGCTGTACAGAAAGCATCAGGGAAAAACAAGGCAGTGTGCTATAAACAATTTATGAAAATAGCAAAAGATGAGGAGCTCATATCTGTCACACTCCAAAGGGAGTGATGGGGTCCATTTGCGGGACCTTTGCGGAGGTGAAGTGAGGGACAGCTTGCGAGCTGTGTATTAACCCTTGTCCCGTATGCAGGTTGTGTGTTCACAGGTGTGCCGTACGGGACACCCTCATTGCCGGGTTCCTAGGAAGATTACATTGGGGTACAATATTTGGCTACTCAGCATAGTTTGCCTGCATTCAGGGTGCTGGATTCAGGTGGCTGAGCGATGAGGTAGCAAGGGTGAAAATAATGGGTGCCAGGAACTTTTGTAGTATAAGTCTAATCTTTATATAGGTACCCAGGCATAGGGACATTTCACACACATACTCAATGTAATTTTACATAACTCTTTGTTACTCATGAAACGGTACTTCCCTAGGTACCCACTCTTAACACTCATAGGGTGGTGCATATTCTTGGCTGTGTTACTTGTATTGGATTCGGCTTCCCTTTGGAGAAACGTCCGTTATATCATGTGTATTTTGGGGCCTTATTGGGATCCTGGCCAGTCTTGTGCAGGTCAAGACTATATCACATTACTGATTGGAAACCTCGACTTCCTTACAGGTTGGAAAGACTACATATGTAGATCCTCCTGTAGAGCTGATCTGCTGACACTCAGGAGTCCTCTGCATGTGGCCCTTTGTGGCGTGTCTGTCTCCCCTCTCTGGGACCTATGTGTTTTCCATTGGCTATCTCATGGGGATCCTTGCTAAAAGAACACTGTCCCCATCTGTAACATAACAAACAGGGGGACCTGATCTCTTCAATTACTTTGGTGTACCAGGCGTGCTCGCCACAAACCGGGACCAGACCACGGGACTGAGGTGGGGATGTGAATACACCGACCTTAGGCCACGGAGTCAGGTCCGGAGTGCGGATTCCGTGGTCAAACATAGCCGATCCAGGATTGGAAAACAGGGTAATCCGTAGACAAGCCGGGGTCAGGGCAGGCGGCACAGAAGCAATGGTCGTGGTCACAAGCCGGGTCGTCATTAGGAAACTTGAGCGAAGCTGCTTCAGCATAGAAGAACTTCAGGAAGGAAGGAACAGGGGATCCAGTGCTTCAGCACAGAACAGCTCTCCCTAAATGGGTACAGCTGTGAGTAGTGGAGGCCACTGGAAGGTCACTGGGAACCCGGAAATGCAGACAGGCAACAGGAACAACGATGCAGGCCTCTGCAAGGAGAATATGCAGACAGGCTTCAGGAACAACGATGCAGGCCTCTGCACGAGGAATATGCAGACAGGCTTCAGGAACAACGATGTAGGCCTCTGCAAGGAGAATATGCAGCAGACCACTGGAACAATGAAGCTTTAGTGCTGGGGACTCCAGCACTTCAGCACGGGAAACAGGAATGGCTAAGGCAAGGGTGCTTGTAGCAAACACAGTTACATCCAAGAAGAACTTGGTTTATGCTCAGCAATGAGGAAAAGGGAGAGCCCAGTATAAGAAGGGCAGGGATGTGAGGAAATTCCTCCAATGACGGAGCACAGAGACGGAGCTGCAGTGATTGCAAGCACAGGTGATACTGATTGCAGATTCAAGGGGGAGTTGTCTAGAAACTGTATAGCTCTGTAAGGAATGGGTTTCAGCCAAACCCAGGAACGGATTCTTTACACTTTGGGAACCTAATCCATATCTCTCCCCGAGGCTCCTCTCCTCTTGTCCTCCAGGAACCTACCTTCCAGGACCTTCGCCCTCTCCTATATACTTCCCTGTTATGTCAGTATCCCTGTGGAAACACAGTGTGGGGCCTAACATATACTATTAACCCCTTACAGTAAACTGGTAACCCCTTTGAGGGGGGTTACATTAGTATTAGTTTATCCTCATATGGCCAGACAATTAGGCCTTTTGAAACATTTTTTATAAGTTCTCCTTTGCTCTAGATATGATTACTACAAATGTGTGTCACGGTCCAAGAATTGCTCTAGCAACACATATTCTTAGTCAGGTTCGTTTTGTCAACTGAACTTCAATATTTGCATTTCATTACAATGTATGTACCCAGTATGAGATCCTATGCACCTATTATCTAACAAACAGGGAATGTTGACAGACACATATCCCCTGCAATATTGATTTTACTAACATCCGGTATAAATATGGATTGTCCAGACATACACAACTTTTATAATTTCACTGTATTAGTGTCCATGACGTTTGCAATGATTAGATTGAACTAACTAATTTAATAACATTGATATTCAGCTACAGTAGTGTATGCCACCATGTTACACTGTGAAGACTACATTAAGATGATACCATCTGTCTGATCATATACTTGCATAATGCTATTATCTGGTCATCTGGTAAATCTAGTACTGCTGCGGCCGAGTTTATTCGAGTATTTGCCCGTTCTCGGCCGCAGCAGTCACCTGGCGCGCGCCGGAGGGTGCCGGGCGCGCGCCGAAGCAGCGGAAGAGCGCCCTCCGATCGGGGCGCTCTCCCTCCCGCTGCCGGGTCCGCCGGGTCCCCCGGAACCCCCTGCCGCCATCCCCCACATCGCGGGACACCAGGGCTCCCTCGGCGAGCCCTGGACGCGCGTGCAGGGGGCGCAGGCACCCGATGACATCCCCCGGCTTGCGGTGCTAGCCGTGCTGCAATAAAGTGTGTCGGTAGTGTATGTGGGATGGTTTATCACGATGGTATATACTATGTTATTAATGTAGAAGAAAAGGGAGCCCCACACTCCCTGGCGGCGCTACTCAGTGGAATCCGGTTGTAAGGATCTGTGCTGCGGGTAAATCCGCTTCCAGTGCCTCCTTACCTTTTTCCCATGCCGCTCAGGCTCCCCGGCGGCGTGCCTCACTCCTCGCGGCCCCCTACATGGCCACCCCAGCACTTCCGGGTCGCGCGTCACCCTTATGGGCGCGCGTGGATCCAGGCTTCTATTTACCGGCACCGGGCGCCTGACTCCGCCTCCTCTGATGCAGCGCACGCATCACGCGCTTCCCTGCCCCTGCTCCATCAGGTCCGGCCCCCTGACCGTTCTCACCTATCAGACTCTTCCCCGGGCTGTGTTAGGCCCCAGCTTCCCAGGCACTTCTCCCCTATCTGGTCCTCCCTCGGGCCGCTCCTTAACACCTCCCTTTGCCCTGATAGGGGAGAAGTGCCTGGGAGGCTGGGCCTATCAGGTCCTCCCTCGGGCCACTCCTCCGTTCCTCCCCTTCCTCTGATAGGCCCAGCCCCCTATTTAATCTTCCCTCACCATTACTTCCTTGCTCTGCATAGCTTCTGTACCTTGGTGCTGTCTGCTGTTGCCTGGCCCCCTTTTGTCTTTCAGTTCCTGTTCCTGTCCCTGGATTTTCTGCTGACCTCCCTGGATTTAACTTTTGGCTTTGGACATCGTTTATGCTGCCCTCTTGAACCCCTTGGATTTGGCTTTGGACTTTCTACCTTGCAGACTTCTATATCCCATGGACACGGCTTACGGACACTCTACTACGCTGCTCTCTCCACTCCACGACCCAGGCTTACGGACACTCTACTACGCTGCTCTCTCCACTCCACGACCCAGGCTTACGGACACTCTACTACACTGCTCTCTCCATTCCACGACCATTGGCTTACGGACTTTACCTCGCACCGCTGGAGTTGGCAAGTACGGTACCTTTTCTATTTGTGTTACCCGGACCATCTACGCTACCTCCACACTCCGACCGTGCCCCCGTTTACTGTTAGGTGTGTGGTATTGCTCCTTTCCACCTCAGTCCCGGGGTCTCGTCTGGCTTGTGGGCAGGCCGCGAGTTACACTGGTATGGGAAAATTCACATATGGAATAAGAGTCTCCAATCACAATAGCTGTCCCATAAGATATAATGTCCCTCGTAGCCACATTCGTTGTACAGTGGTCTGGCTGACTCAGTAGCCTCCAAGCAGAGGTAAGTCTTATATGAGATAAGCCAATTCAACAGTCAGGAAGAAAATAAATGACTCACTGTGTGCTGCGTGGGATATCTGACAGCGTCGGCGTGCTCCAACAGAGATGGGTAGCAAAATACAGAAAGGTGAAGCGGTGCAACTTCCTTGCAGTGAAGACAGCAGACTCAGGTAAATGCAAAAGCTTTAATGGCACATACAGAAACAAAGACTCACTCTTACGCGTTTCGCACAGATGTCTGCGCTTTATCAAAAAGATAAGAGTACTCTTTGATAAAACGTGCGAAACGCGTAAGAGTGAGTTTTTGTTGCTGTATGCGCCATTAAAGCTTTTGCATTTACCTGAGTAGTCCCGGTCTGCTGTCTTCACTGCAAGGAAGTTGCACCGCCTCACCTTTCTATATTTTACTATGATATTAATACCGGAGTACTAAGGCACATGACTTCCCCCTCCCCGTTCTTTTTGGCTTTCCTTAGTGTCACCTTCGTTGCAATACCATATATAACTAATAACGTCCGGATTAGTGATTTGTGAAGATTTTCTCTACTTTCGGGAGCTAGAGGTACTGGGATTAAATATGCATCTATTAGTGCCATTTATTATCTGCTATATGCATATACAGACTACCGGCTTATTGTGCTTTGAAGACATGTAGTTTAATGTTGCAGTTTGCTTATTATAAGCCTAGTGCTTATAGTCTAATTGAAGAGCAGCGATACTGTTCGTTTGCCGCACAGTTGACTGTTGTTGGCTAGATCTCGAACCTGTCAGTTACCTACAGCGTTGGACACAATATATAGTTTTGTATATTAGAGGGGCAACGCTAACACTATAATGCTCATAGTAAATATGACATGTCAATGAGGTTAATGGTTTATGACCAGTCGTACAGCACTGATGAACTTGCTGTAGAATATGTGCGTTCCCCATGTACATTTCTGAAGATTTTCTTAATCTTACATGACTGAAATGTACTTGTGTTGAGAATGCATTGAATAGTGCAATGATTCATCTGCTCTATATACAGTACTTGTATCCTATTTAAAGAGCAGTGGTACTGCCTGTCTGTTACACAGATAGATACTTTGGCTAGATCTCGAACCAAGGCTACAGTTGTTACCCAGATGCTCTGACACAATATACAGCCTTGTATAAGTGAGGGGTTATGCTATCAGAAGATGGTTCATAGTCAATAGGTTACCTGAATCTAGCGTGATTTAAGGCAATTTACATGCTATTTAGTCCGTACTAGACTAGAAAGGCATTTTTGCTATTTTATGGGTACTCAATCAAATCTTATTGTATCTGTACATTCAAATACGCCAATACGTGTCAATGAGATTGATGTGTCACAACCCAGTCTTGCTGTGCGGATGAACTTGCTTTATGGTATGCGTTCACCTTAATTAATAGTTCAATTTGCTCAGAGACAGTCTTATGTTTAAGTAATGTAAGTGTTTCCTTTAGTTTTATTGCGTGTTACATCTATTGAGTTACTATGTTAATTCTATCTATGTGACTATAGTATAAGTTGTAACATTTTGGCCCCAGGCTTTTTAAGTAATATTTGTATTTAATATGTGGGCTCAATCAATTCCATTGATCAAGTGTATTCATTTTTGTTTTACTTTTCTCTCTGTATCACTGTATTGTGCTGGGTTTTTTTAATGAACAGTAAGAAACACATGTACAATATAATTCAATTGGTTTATCTTCTGTATTTTTTATTACATACAAACTATTGTTTCTTCACATATAAGATTCAATAACCTCTATAGATCCCACAACCTTGCACTGACCATTAGCCCTGACACCTAGTAACAATTCATAAATACTTTTGGCACCAAAATGTTGTGTTCCTTTATGTTTTTTTCCACAGCTGGGAGGAGTTGTTGTTGTTGGTGTGTGTGTGTGTGTGTGTGTGTGTGTGTGTGTGTGTGTGTGTGTGTGTGTGTGTGTGTGTGTGTGTGTGTGTGTGTGTGTGTGTGTGTGTGTGTGTGTGTGTGTGTGTGTGTGTGTGTAGGGGATTTTGTGTGTGTGTGTTTAGGAGGGACTATGTGTGTGTGTGGGGGGAATTGTGTGTGTGTGACAGGATGTGTGTGTGTGTATATAGGAGGGGGGAATTGTGTTTGTGTGGGGGGGGAGGAATTGTGTGTATGTGTGAGAGGGGTGATTGATTGAGGAGGAGTGGAGTTGTGTGAGGGAGAGGAAAAGAGTGAGCGAGAGGGAGGAAAAGTAAGAAAGGGGGAGGGAGGAGGGACAGTAAGGTTGGGGGGATTGTGAGTATGAGAGGGGGGACGTGTGAGTATGAGAGGGGGAGAACTGTGAGGGGGTGCTCGCAATGTGTGTGAGAGGGGGTGCTCGCAACGCTGCTCACATGGGGACCCCGGTGGAAACAAAATTAATTTTGTGTTTTGTTTAGGGGCTCATCCAAACTTTTTTGCAGGGGGGGGGGCACAATTTTTTTTAGTTATGCCTCTGTTTTACTGATCTGAGTCTATCAGTACACAGTCATTTAGCCTCTTTCCTTGTATTATATTTGAGAGGCAGAGGTTAAAATACAGTCATTCCAACGGGATGTCTTTATTTTTGTAATATATTAGGGGAGCAATTCTTAATAATTAACAGCATTGTTTGTTTTTGCTAAATTGATTTAAAATGACATATACATATTTGCAATAACCTTAAACCAAAACTAAAAACAAGCAAATCTTTAGGCAAAATCAAAACCTGAACATTTTTAGAGCCCAAACCATACACCAGACCCAGCGCAAATCCACCAATAGAAAAACTGGTGCAAAGATAGCGCCTGATTTTTTCCCCCCATTGAATCCGTTTCTTTGCAACCGTGTTAGCCCCGATTTACAGCTTCTAGATACATAATCACCAAAACATTTACCATGACAACATTTAGAAAAAAAATGGTTTGTTTACATTATATGCAACCCATAAAATAAAATGTATAAGTGGACTATTATGTTTTCTGTAATATGTGAATTAGAGAAACATTTTAAGTCAGAAAAATTCTCATTTAAATCAATGATCAGGCCTCTTACAGTTTTATTTTAAAGATTGTCAAGAATGTTTTCATCCATGTTTATACACCTATTCACATTTTTTGTAGTTTTGGCAACATATTTCACAAAATCTGCAAACATTTTCACACAAGGGAGAGAGAAGGGAGAGAGAAGGGAGAGAGAAGGGAGAGAGAAGGGAGAGAGAAGGGAGAGAGAAGGGAGAGAGAAGGGAGAGAGAGAGAAGGTGAGAGAGAGAGAGAGAGACAAACAATGATTGCTACTCTCTCTTTATTCATCACTGACGCCAGTTAACCTACAGAATTCTTGGTGAGCTAAGATAAGATATATTCAAATAAGAATTAGATATGCAAAAATATGCAACTGATTAACACCCGTATTACCGGCCTTAGGGTTTACATAAAAAAGTTTAGAAAAGAATAGCTCTGTGTTTACATAGTCTCTCAGGGCAAAATAAAATCCCACTGGGTTGTTAGTAGGCTAGGCATGCTTGAAGGAAATCAAAAGATAGGCTTGCAAAACAAAATAATATTTATTGAAACATTCCAGAAGTCAAATCAAAAGAGGGATCAGCAGCAAAAAATAAAACACACAAAACATATTGAGTGATGATTGATGAATCACTCTCTAGGGGGTCCTGGGCTTCACCCATAGGGTGTACTCATCTTTGCCAGGGATTGATTAGGAAGGAGAAGTCCCATGGAGTCCGATACACCTCACAGGAAGCCTCCCTCCTGCGGCGCCCCATATAGTCCGTTCCAAATTGAGAGGAGCCTTTGGGATATACTGCTACTCTGTCCAGGTATCCTCTGTTCTATCTTTAGTGGTTAGCTTCCCGCTCTTCCCTTATAGAACTGACTGCATTAAAATGGACCCTGTAACAAAAAAATAAAAAAGGTGGAGATGGTCAACTCGTTTACTAGCCAAACTCTCAGAGCTTCTAGAACAATCTCCTACAGGGAATATAACTCATTTTTTTTAAACTAGGCAGTAATTCCTCCCTTCCATGATATCACAAAGTTGACATCAATGACATCACAATGGTGCAACATATCCAGACCCAACACATAACCTAAGATTGCCATAAACCCACTTATAGCCGACTATGAGGGGGCTACATACAGATGTAGCGAGACTTTCTGCCCTCAGAGCTGCGACTGAAGAAGCTTAAAGCCCCTGCGCCGTAGATAGTGCGGCCGCAACATCGCTGCAAGTGGTCCATACTTCTGGATCAGACCACCCACAGCGATAATCCGCCGGCACCGCGAGATCGCAAGACCGCAACTGCCCCGGTGCCGAAAACTATAAGACGTGCTACATCTGTTCTGTATGCATAAATATACCAACACATGTATATACAGTTCTTATGTCAAGATGTCTCACCATGAATTCAATAGGTGAACTAGTGTCAGTGGTAAATAAGAAAAGAGGAAGATACAATGGGGGTCATGCACTAAGCAGTGATAAGAGGGTTTTCTGGGTGCTATGCACAAAGCAGTGATAAGTGCTTTTAAGTGAGATAACTACCTTTATAGCGTGATACTGCCTTCTGTGAGATTCACAAAGTAGTGATAACAGTGCAGTAACCTGCTATAATGGCTACTTAAAAGCACTTATCACTGCTTTGTGAATCTCTAAGAAGGCAGTATCACGCTATAATGGCTTTTTACCTCACTTAAAAGCACTTATCACTGCTTAGTGCATAACCCCCAATGTCTTTCTCTCCAGCAAATATTTTCCAGCTCCACTGAAGTCGAAAGCTGAGCCACTGAGCCACCTGTGCTGAAGCTGGGATACTGTGAAAACCTGACCTGTTGGTAGCTCTTGAGGACTGGAGTTGACCACCCCTGGTTTAGTACATCTGTACTCTAACCAAGACTGAGTGGAAAAATTTCAGAAGTGGCCAGTTAATCCCTTTAGTGCTGGCCCTTTTAGCCCTGAAGGGGTTACACTGACTAAGCTGGAGTAAAGGATGAAGAGACGGTTCTTATTTTCACGTTTATCAATAATAAAATGAAATTGAAATGAGGGCAGCATGCCTCAGAACATACATAAAGAATAAGTAGGGTGTTATATTCACAGGAAATCGGGATCAGTGAAAAATTTGTGATACAGCTTTCTGGAAGATGGAATGTTGGCAAATCTGATACATTTAAAATACGGGCTGTGCTGACATCAAAGACCTTTGAATAAGAAAAGAGAAAAGGAAATACAATTTCAACACACTTAATAGGATAAGAAAAAGGGAAGAACTACTGTATGCAGCAATTTTATTTCAAAGTGTTTTTTTTTACTATGCTCTAAACGTAATTCATATTTTAAGCTGAGAAAGTAACTGAGAATAGAAGAATGAAGGCAAATAAGTTCAGTAGTATTACAGCTGTTGCGTTTTTCGGGAAGCTTAGGTTATTTTTCCTGTTTTTGTTGTCTATACTTTACTCTAAATATCCTATTGACTTTAATGAGGGAAGCTTTTTTCTATGTTTCTAATCTAAATGACTCTGTAATTTAATAATATATCTAAAAAATTCATAATTGTCACCTATGGCACATCTGTGAGCACATGACCTGCATATGGGAAAAGGGTTAATACAGAGCTACCTAGCTGACCCACTTTTCCTCTTCCACAAATGTCCCTCAAATGAACAATATCTCCCCTCTGTCTGTCCCAATATGCCATCTATTACGAACAGCACACTGGAGAGCACGTGACTTATATATGCAACCAGGGTTAATACACACGGCTACTCTAGCCAACTCACCTTTCGCCTCTGCAAGGTACTTTCAATTAGTTACTATTTATCCTTTACTCGGTTGCAATCATATCTACTTGCTGCCACCACCCACGAAATATCAAATATGAAATTTGCAGCTTCTAAGGTCCCTGTTTATTAAGAAAAACTATGCACTTAACACACAAAAATAGGTTGTAGCAAAATGTGTTTGAAAATTTACTTTACTCTATACACAGCATGCAAACGGTTAATTCAGAGCCCAAAGCATCACGTATTAAAGTTTTGTTTTAATATATATAAAAATACAGTGCTTAAGTTACAGAAAAAAAGATCAAAAACATATAGTTCTAGTAAATGCAGACCAGTTTCTTAAAATAAAAGGATAAAACATAAACAGAAATCCCTATTCAGTACATTACCATTTGTCATAGGTTTTTCCCAGAGGTCACTGGCATAGGAAAGATGAGAACTCACTTGGCTGATCCCAAAAAACACATCTTGTTGAATTCTAACACGCAATTAAAAAGTAGGGCTTTATATTCTGACTCCCCTTCATTCAGAACCACATAAGCCCACCCCTGTTATCTATCAGCCATGGGGTTGGCAGTTTTATGACTTAAAAGAAAAAACTCTTCTTTGTGACGTTTAAAAATCTGACTGAATATAGAAACAGAACGAAAATTGTGTTCTATTCTGCTCTCCTATTGTATTTGTTTAGTAAATTGTAATCATGGTGCAGTAGAGGTAAATAGCATATATTAACAGATTGATCCCTAAGGATCAAGAGAAGACCCTACAAAAATGCACTCTATGACAATATAAATGTACTGATATATGATTTATTCAGCCACTTAGGTTCTCACCTGGGAGTAGGGTCTGTTTAAAATACAAAATAATAACTTTTATTACATCAAAAAAATAAATGTGACATAGTGAGATAGATAAACATAACTTAAAATCCCTGTAGCGGAGTAGTAGAAATTCTCTTTGGTACAGAGAATTTTGGGCAAATTGGGAATATTTTAACCATTTAGGTTTTGAACTCAATTTCTACTGCGACATCCAAAAAGGTAAAATATCCAAATTTACCAAAGAGGATCTAGGAAAACATTTAATTAGTTAACTGTTTGTGACACTCGGTATTAGACTCCCAAACGCTGGTTATAGGTCCAGAATATTTAACCATAGATATTCTATTTTGACACAGAAAAACTGCTTTCACAGATAGGGTATGTTAGCACAATATACTTAACCCATTAGTTAGTATCACGCTTGTATATATGTGTCTGAATATATGGTAGGAGAAAAGGCATATATAATCACTAGTGTCTAGGCAAATAGTACAAAGATTCTGCCACAATGGGTCAGAGTAAAATAACCTAGCACATATAAGCCTTTTTGCAATAAGTAGCGTCTCCAATTCAAGGTCTTTTACTTGCCTATAGCAGTGTTTATGTTCACAAGTGGATACTTTTAAAATTCTATCTGTGACACATTGGCAATTAGGACATATTAATCACAGCATAGATACCCACATATACAATGTAGTTTGACTCCGTGTCTAAATCCAAGGTACGGAATTATTATGATCCTAATACATGCTTTAAACAAAATCATTATTCTCTTAAGCAAAAGAGTTCTGACTCGGCGGGTCAGAGTAAGCAGTGGCTAATAGTACAATGTTATAATCATTTCATCTCTAGGCAGTTCATACATGCATTTTGTCACAATGAGTCAAGGTGGAAGCAAGTTGGTAAATGCAAACCATAAATGACGTCTCAAGTCCAGAATCTCAAAAATACCTTATTAGGTATTAGGGATCAATCTGTTAATATATGAATATAGAAACACTCATAACTTAATTTCCTGAATACTTAGGCCGCGCTTATAGTGCGTGCGACGGCGACGCAATGGATGACATCACCCGTCGCCATCACCGCTAGCAAAAGTTGTAATTCGCTTTCCGGCGAAGTCGCGGGCGACCAGGTCTCTGATTGGTTCAGAGGCTGTCACATGTGGCGACAGCCTCTGAAAAATCAAATTTGACCGGCTTCAGAAATTTGCATCGCCACGTCGCTCTTGTCGAGTAGCGCTTACTATAAGCGCACGTGACGGCGGCAATACATTTGTTTTTATATAAGCGCAGCCTTATCAATGGGTTCAGGCATGTTTGCTGAATGTAATAATACTAATTTTGACTGGCTTACTCCTAAATTTGAGCGACAAATGGGTATTTGTCCCTTGCCACCTGCTAACGTGAAGTGTTTGACATTATTGCACCCGTCTAATTTTAACTATTTCAAATATCTATACATTATTCTTCAAAATAGATGTCATTCCATGATATTCTATTTTTTAATATAGCCCTCCAGCTAAGTGGGGACCTGTTTGTCACCTCGCTCTGATGCACAGGCGATATTTCAAGAATGTTAAGGTTTTCTTTGAGGCTGGCAGCCCAGGATCTGCCTATCGTCCACAGCCTTCTAAATGACATATTTCACGTTTAGTGGGCCATCAGTGATAACCCCCAAATTAAGCCCTCTTTCTAGATTAGCACAGCCACAGGAAGGGGCTTGACTTGTCATTAAAAAACAATGTTTGTATATTTAACACAGTTTCTAACCAACCTTAACCCCTGAAGTACCAGATTGATTACAATACTTAATATCCCTTGTAATTTTTATTACAATAATGTAATAGCATACTCCAGAGAAAAAGGCCCATTTTACTAATGCTATTCCATAACATGCATTATAGCGCCAAGTCAGTGGACTGTAATATGTCTTCCGGTGCCGGAAGGTGTCTTGTGGAATAGCACAGCTTAGTAAATAAGAGCCCGAATGTAGCTCTCACTATTGACTTTTAACTAGTTTTGTAGTAATATTAGTGTATTTTGACTATTATGATGATTTGTATGTGGCAAATACTGCAGTTGCTGCACTTAAAGTCTATAGGGATATAGGACAGTAGGATATTGAGTGAAGAATTATTAAGATATACATATACTTAAATAGTTGTAGCCCGGTCTTGATTTGCCTCCAGGGACACCCTCTGTGGCGTGCCGAGCAATTGCGGGTGCCGCCGGAGGCAGCGACGGACCCGCCGGCAAAACACAAAGGTGGGGGCCGGAGCAGGGAGCGCTCGGAGTCCCGGCGGCGCACCCGGCTAGTGGGGGTCGCCATTACAAGTGCTCGCGCATGCGCAGTAGTCGCGCATGCGCAGAAGGCTCACAGGAGCCAGTAGGGACTCGCGCATGTGCAGGGCAAGCGTGCACGCGGCCCCAATACAAAGACAGCCTCCACGGGACTACAAATCCCATGAGGCATAGGGAGGCAGGCACCAGGTGCCTCATAGTGGCCAATGAGAGGCCAGGAATCCCTAGAGCAGGGATTGATACATTTCGCGGGCTTGTGGCAATGGCAGTTGGAGCTGGGAGCAGGAAGGGGAAGGAAGGGTGTAAGGAGCAAATGGCTCCTACACCAGGTAAAGTTCCCCAGATCCCAGGCAGGCCCCAATCCCCTCCAGGGTAGGGGGTAAGTACTGAGGGATGGCCCCTAGGTTAGGGACCCTGCCCTTAGGTGTGAGTGTGCAGTCTTGTCAGTGTCACAGCTGTCAGTGCTGTGTGCGCTGACAAGTAGGCACAGTGTGTGTGTGCAGTGTAGCTGCAGGTACCCGGTTGAGTGCAGTGCGGTTGCTGTCGGTACGGAGTGAGTGCAGTGGGTTGCTGCAGGTTCCGTGTGAGTGCAGTGGGTTGCTGCAGGTTCGTGTGAGTGCAGTGGGTTGCTGCAGGTACCGAGTGAGTGCAGTGGGTTGCTGCAGGTTCAGTGTGAGTGCAGTGCGTTTGCTGCAGAGGTTAGGGAGAAGTTAGTCAGAGGGGACCCGGGTGGTGAAGGGAGAGGTAGATTGGGTGCATGGGGTCAGTGACCCACCTGCATAGGACAGGCTACCCCGTAGGCCCCTAGGAGTGTTCCCTCAAGTCACCAAAGGTTGCGGTGCTGCAGGGACGGCCATAGTGGTAGCGAGCATCACCCTTACTGTGTAGACAGCTAGCGGAGGCTCAGATCTCCTGGAGCCGCAGGTGTTGTACAGTGACCAGTAGTTCCTTTGGGAGGGTTCAGAAAAAGGGCTACATAGTTTTTAAAGGTCTCATATAATTGTGACTACTAAGTGCAAGGGTTCACAACTCCAGTCCTAAAGACCCCCCAACAGGTCAGGTTTTCAGGATATCCCTGCTTCAGCACAGGTTGCTCAGTCATTGACTGAGCCACTGATTGAGCCACCTGTGCTGTAGTCCTTAAAATCTGACCTGTTGAGAACCCCTGCCTTAGTGGATTCTAGCTCCTTCAAAGGCAGCAACCATGTCAACAGTATGAACCAATACAATAAAACATTGAGTCCTCAGATGATAATAACAGAACAAGTCTTTGAGGGTATTTGCTAAAAAAAAAGCCTGTGCAGCTCTCTCCATAATCTATTTACAGCCAGTTGGGAGGAACATTTTGGAACTGCTTCAATCCTGGGGTTTTGTCAGTTTTATTACCATAGTTGGTTTAAAGCAGCAATCCCCCTCAGAAGCCTGTATTAGTTTGACTCATATTGTTAGTATTTTTCTTTTTCTCTGTGCAAGATAGATATTAGCTGACTGCAGCTTTAAGTTACTCCTATCTTATATTTTTCAAATAAATAACATCTTTTCAATGCAATACACATTTTTTTTTCCTTTTTATGTTTTGAAAGTCTTGCTTCCCATCACGTTTTGCTTGTTCCTACTGTAGCCAGGTCCCCCTCACGCACTCACCCCCTCCTTCCTCGTTGCGAGCGCGCGGTGTGGGCGTGCGGCCGGTTGTCATGACGCGATCGGGTGGTTGCTATGGCGCGGTCGGGCGGTTGCTGGGGACGCGATCGGGCCGGTTGCCGAGGCCGCGATCGCGTTGCTGGGGTCCCCGGCGGCCGGTGAGCAGGGCGCCGCCATGTTAGGGCTGTTGCGCATGCGCAGTGACAGAGCCCAGCGCGGGAGGCCCAGATAGCTCGCGCATGCGCGAGATGAGTCTGCCAGCCCCCAGGGTGCATAGGGGCAGAGACACCTGACTCCAGGGAGCCAATAGGGCTGAGGGATTGCCTGGGGATAGAATAGATACATTTCGCGGGGTTTTGCAGCCACGCAGGCACTCAGGATCCGGACCAGCTAGGGGTAAGAGGTGGATGCAGGGGTCAGTGACCCTCTGCATAGGCCAGCAGCCCCCAAGGTCCCAGTTAGGTCCTGAGTCACCTAATAGCTTGTGGAGCTTAGGGACAGGCCCTAGATAGGGACACTGCCCCATTATTTGGTCAAGTAGTCAGGGACACAGAGCGGAAGCCGTGCGGCCCTGCGAGGTGGGTTCTGGGCTCAGAACACCACCAAAGACTCTAACACCAGGAGAGACATTGTTCGCGCTGGACTTTCAACCCACGCGGTGTGGAGGACAACGCGGATCGTGCGGATTGATATCGCGGTACCCGTGGCTGGAGCCCGGGCAGGTAACCTGCAACTCACGTGCACCAACCAGGCCTATCACCAAACATAGTGGCTGCGCAGTCACACATACACATGTACAGTGATATTTGACTCTGGGAGTACGAGACATTTGGGTGGGGGTTACTGGACACAGGGTGGGGTCACATTGTGGGTGGTAGCGTTCGCCGTGACGCCTAGAGGTGATAGCGTCCGCCGTGACGCCTAGAGGTGGTAGCGTCCGCCGTGACGCCTAGTGTGGTTAGTGTCCGCCGTGACACCCAGTGTGGTTAGCGCCCGCCGTGGCGCATGATGATGTTATGATGTTATTGAGTGATATATGTGTTTCCATGCAGTAAAGCCAGTCCTGTTTTATATTCGTTCGTGTTGTGTGGTTGTTTCCTGTGAGGGCCTCCTCCCACTCCGTTGGGATCCCTCCCAGGTGGAGGCGTTGCACCTAGAGATGTATGATATGTATGTACCCCAGGTTCCCCAAGCGGAGGCTTAGGCTCCTGAGAGCCACACAGGTTGCACAGCAGGTAGTAGCGGCGGTATTCATAGGGAATACCCGTTTTACACATTTGGAGGCGCTGCGAGATAGTCCTGGGGTGCCCCACTTTGTTAGTACCGTTACCCTGTCAGTCAGCATGCTGCGCTCACGCCCAAACAAGTGGCCGACTGGGCCGAAAAGCTAGGAGAGCTTCTCGCACAGCGTGGTCGCCGTAGAACGAGTGCCTGCTGATGTCTCCAGTGTTGCTGTCTGCAGCGCAGTAAGGACATTACCTTGTCTGGCGGAACGCCCGCCTCATCAGCAAGCACTATGACATTGACCGGCAAAGAGAATACCCTATTGCTAGCCACTGAACAAGCTATACTTCCTGATAGAGGCCACGAGTAGTGTATCTACCAGAGACTTTGCCGCCGGGTGCCCTCTAATTTACCCGGGAACTGTTTCCAGTCCAGTCACTTCCCTCCCCAGACATGAGGGGTGGGAAGACAGAGATATGGCCGCCAGTACACCCCATCCGATCAGATATATCCCTACCCAGAGTGACCTTCTCTTCAGATGCTAGGCAAGGGCCACCAGTTGGGCGGCAGTCCGCCACATCACCGGTTACAACCGGTCGTGAACAGTTCTACCCACCAACCCTAACAGGCAGCGAGCGCGATAGCCGTGGCTCCAACAATGACGGCTCCCTGTTAGGTAGTGAACATTCCCGCAGCTAGTGGAAGCGATAATACTACGTCCGCTCAAGCCCAACAATTATAGGAATTGAAGCGTTCTCAGGGACGGTTCCTGTCCCCACAGCGAAGAAAGTATCGATTCTTGGAAGGAGCATACCCTCAAGGTTGATCGACGAATGGCCCTGCCTGAAACGGTTAGACGGCAGAGAATCCTGGAAAGCCTACGACCCCGCGGCCACCATGGTCAGTGTACAGCGTGACCAAGACCCTGCCTCTACTCTGCTCACAATGTAGACTTGCTAGTCCAGATCTAATGGCAAAGAGGAAGAGAAGCGAGCTGTGTTCAAATATTACGCTCTCCGCCAGAAGGAGAAGGAAGACCTGTCCGACTTCCTGCAACGCATCCAGCTGGTCCTGTGTGGAAATTGCGAACTTGCGGCCTCATCCTATCTTCAAGATGGACGATATCGGCGCAAGCAGTTCCTCCGAGGGGCCATCCCCACTCACCACATCGTGTCATTATCAGGTGCTCACTAAAGGAGGGACCTCCCCCTACCTTCATACATTCTGGGGATCGTAAAAGGGCATGAGGCCTATACCAAGCTGCATGCAGCCCCAAGGTCAGAGATCCTCCGGTCAGTGACACCCCGGGAGCCTCTGCTCGCCGGACCAAGACACCTGTCAAAGAGGAAGATGCGCCCCCAAGGTCGCCCTCAAGAACAAGGGGCGGGCTTCGGGGAGATCCTCCCCCACCTACCCAAGACGACTGGACCTCAAAGACATCGTCTGCTATACCTGTGGACAGAAGGCCATTTCTCTAGAGAGTGCTCTAATGGAGACACCAGAAAAGGAAACGCTCCGGAAAGGAAGCTCGGCCAGACTATGATCTGTCCAGAGGCAGACCTCAGAAGCCAAAACCACGAGGCATACTCCCACGCCTCCCGAAGCCCTCCTGCCTGAGCCAGGCGAAGGAACTCCAGGGGGAGATGGCTACGTCAGGTGGGCCCTTCGGCCATCGTACGTGTGGTAGTAGAGGGGTCTATGCTGCTGCCTCTTTGGACACCGGGTCTCAAGTGACCATATATACCGGCACTTCTACGACCAGCACCTGAACATTGGTCCCCTGCGGCCGGCGGAACATAGGAAAGTGAGGGGTTAGCAACGAAGATTACCCATCGATGGGATTGTGAGCGTTCAACTGGATACTTCAATTGAATACCGCAAGAAACATCCCATGAGTGTGGAGGCAATGGTGTGCCCAAACCTCAAGGACAGTGTCATATCCGGTCATCCTGGGGACAAATACGGATATAGTACGAGCTGTCATAGAGCCTACTTGAAGGAGACTAATGAATGCCAATGGCAGATAACCACCCCTAGATCTGTCTGAGAGGAGTTCAACCGAGTATATGCCCTAGAGCGTCACGGGGACCTCTACAATCGTCACGTGGACTGACGACCATTTCACACCGGGGGAGTGAAACGCATGGCCGTCTGGTGTCTGTTATCCGGATCGGGAGAGAGACCGATCATCTGTTCTCACTGAGAGTGATCCTGAGGAAAGAGATCCAGAAGGGTATCCGTTTAATACCTGAAGTAAAAGAGTGGACGACCCGGTTGCTCTCCGAACCCATGTGTATATCCAAAACATCTCTCCATTTCCAATGAACATCGATGTAGGAGAAAGTCTGGGCAGTATATATCCCGTCAGCCCGTTTGGAACCCGCGCCCCAGGTGAATGCCGCTGCAGTAGGTGAGCGGTTAGTCGACCTGGACTTCAACTTCGGAGATTCGACCCTGCACCTGCCGACGAGTGGAAGGATCGACTGACAGCCGCGCTGAAGGAAAGAAAACCAGTATTTTCTACAGCCGAGATGGATGTGGGCCGCCAGTCGCAGCGCCCAACACACTATTAGACTGAATGTGCCACTCCGTTCCGTGAACGCTCGTCGTATCGCCCCCAGGGATTTGGCGATGTAAGGGATGTCCTGGAGGGATGAAGACCCTGGAATACTGACGGAGTCTCGGAGTCCTTATGCATCACCCATAGTGGTAGTAAGGAAGAAGAATGGATCTGTAAGATTGTTGCGTCGATTATCGAACCCAAATAATCGTACGTACCTGACCAATACAATCTCCCTCGTATTGAAGAGATCCTGAACGCTCTGAATGGGAGCAAATGGTTTAGTGTGCTCGATTTGCGATCTGGGTACTACCAGGTACCCATAGTGAAGAGATCAGGAAAGACAGCTTCCTTCGTCTGTCCCCTGGGCTTCTACACAGTTCACGCGTATGCCCCAAGTATATGCGGGACCCCTGCTACCTTCCAGCGGTTGATGGAAAAAAACAATAGGGACATGAATCCTCGGGAGTGCCTGGTTTACCTGGACGATATCATTGTCTTTTGGGAAGACCTTAAGAAACAACGAGAGAGGCACTGGGTGAGATATCGTCTTGGCCAAAGGATTGAAGCTATCACTCGACAAGTGTAGGTTTTGCCACACCACGTGACTACGTGGGACACATCGTGTCTGCCCAGGGGATTGCTTGCTATGATCCAGCCAAAGTAGAAGGTGGTTAACTGGCGCCGCTCCTCCATAATGTCGCGGAACTGCGATCCTTCCTCGGGTTCTGTGGGTATTACCGTCGGTTCGTGGAAGGGTACTCTAGTCGAGCTAAACCCCTGAACAATTTGCTGAAGATATACCCTGAAATACTGAGAAACCACTTCCGCCGTCAACCTTTGGTGATAAGTGGACGCCTAGTTTGAACGGCCTTCCTGAATTTGAAGAAAAGCCTGACTGGAAGCACCAGTTGCTTGCATATTGCTGACCCAGAAAACACCAATATTCCTGCATGTGGATGACAGTCTCAATGGACTGGCGCTGTCCTTCATCAGAAAACACCCCGAGGGTCTTGGCCGGTAGCCTACATCAGCCGCAGTTCTGACACCCAGTGAGCAGAAATTCCGGTGCACAAGTTAGAGTTCCTGGCCTTAACTGGGCGATCACGGAGAACTTCATGATTACCTCTATGGTGTTACGTTTGAGGTAAGGACCGATAACAATCCCTCACGTACATCAATACATACTTCCGCCAAATTGGATCAGCCGACACCGATGGTGGCGACACTATGTAATACCGATTCTCCCTGAAGGTACAAGCCAGGGCCTCTGAACATTGGGGCCGATGCTCTATCACGACGACCAGGATTGAGTGCCACCCTGATGATGATGAATGGGAAGAGATCCCTGGACCTGGGATGCGCGCAATGTGTAGTATAGCGGCCGTCATCAATGATCAGGTCGCATTCCTCTGAACTACAGAGTCGCCGATTCGTTGTTGCCAGTCGCAAGCGATCCCTGCAGCCTACTGCGGCCCCCAGGATGAACATAACCCAGGACAAGTCATAAGATGGAAAGACTTAGTACTATCAATTAAGAGATCCATTGTCAGCAATTCGACAGCCGTTCAGCGGAGAACCCCCCGCTCTGTTGAAGAGTGCTCCCCAGATCTGGTCGCGTTCCTCCTGCGTGAGGTGGACAAGTTCAGCATAGATAATTGTTTGCTCTATAGGGTAGTTCCATATCATAACCACCCTGATAGGCGACAACTAGTTCTACCCCAAAACTTGAGATATATGGTGTTGAAGTCTCTACACGATGACCACGGGCATCTCGGGTATAGAGAAGACTTTTGGGCTAGTCCGAGACCGGTTTTTTCTGGCCCAAGATGCGGGAAGCGGTGGACAACACTGCGCCGCGTTGTCCCTGCGTATCACGCAGACGTTGCCCAAATACCCGAGCAGCTCCCATGGCCCATCTAAAGAGTTCTGGTCCATGGACCTGGTGTGTATGGACTTCCTGTTTCGAACCTGATAGTCGGAGGAATCGGTAATGTGTTGGTCATCACGAACCATTCACTCGCTATGCGACAGGCTTCCCCACAAAAGACCAGAAGGCTATCACGGTCGCAAAAGTTCTATGGGGAAAGTTCTTCGTTCACTACGGTCTTCCAAACCGCTTCACTCCGACCAAGGGCGAGATTTTGAGAGTACTCTGATCCGAGAATTACTTAAAATGCTGAACGTCGCCAAATCCCGGACGACGCCGTACCACCCTGAAGGAGATGCTTTACCTGAACGATTCAACAGGACCCTGTTGGACATGCTTGGAACTCTGAAGGGAACCAGAAACAGAATGGAGTCGTCACGTAGAAACGTTGGTACCCGCGTACAACTGACTCGCCATGAGTCCACTGGTTCTCCCCGTACTTCCCTCATGTTTGGGCGGGAGGCCAGACTTCCGTAGATGTGCGTCTCCGAGTTATCAACGGATGGGATATTCAATAACACTCATTTTAAGTACGTGCAAAGGCTAAAAGACATCTGCAACAACGTACCAACAGGCTGAGAAGTCTACAGCCAAACTGAAGGCTGGTAACAAGAGACGTTTGACAATAATCAAGTATCGAGAGTTACGTCCTGGGGATGCAGGTGTTCAACTTCGTAATTGGGAATCCCGGAAAACATAACTGGCGGACCGTTGGAGAGATGGCGTATATGAGGTGGAGTCACAGATGCCTGGCCTCCCGGTTTATCGCATCAGAGACACCGATGGTCGGGTAAAGGTTTGGCATCGTAATCACTTCTCCCCATCCCCCAAGTGGGAGATGAAGAAGAGGAACTACAGCCACACCGCTCAACGTGAGTTCATCTATCAGAGGTGGGTCAAGAGACTGTAACTAACGAGACTCACTCTGAAACTACCGGAAGACCCTATGGGGGACCCTCTCAAAGGGACCACCCGCAGAAGGGGCATCTCCCGAAGGAGCTAACGGGTAAGGGCCCCGTAGGCCAATGCCTACTAAGGTGGCACCAACGGGCCAGCCTTTGGATCCACAGAGCCCGTGTTTTGTACCCCAGAGACATTTCTCCCCCAAGGGAGAGGCTGGGCTCAGGACTATGCTTATACTACTCCCCCGAGGGAGTTGCGAAGAAGACACTCCGACGGAGTCAACGAGTTAGTACCCGCCAACTAGGGTTACTACGATCAAATGGGGCACCCCTTATGAGCTCAGCAGTGTCTCGTAGTAAGATACGTCTGTGATTGTGATGTCTCAACGATTATGCAATCATCTCGTTTAGAGTTACCTGTGCTAAGTTATATGTTTACTTACTGCATTTTTATTATATATTTTTTGTACATTGGTGGGAAGTTATGTGGTCCACAGCGAGGACGTTGGAGTTTTCACCAGGGGGAGGATGTACCAGGTCCCCCTCACGCACTCACCCCCTCCTTCCGTTGCGAGCGCGCGTGTGGGCGGGAGCCGGTTTCACCGCCTACGGGTGGTTGCTATGCGGTTCCCGTCGGCGGTTTCTGGACCACATGTTGGCCCGCCGAGAGGCCTCCGATCGTTCGCTTCCGTTCGCTCTGAGCGCCCCCATGTTAGGGCTGTTTGCGCATGCGCAGTTGACAGAGCCCAGCGCGGGGCCCAATAGCTACGCCATCGCGAGATGAGTCTGCCAGCCCCCAGGTGTCATAGGGCAAACACCTGACTCCAGGGAGCCAATAGGGCTGAGGGATTGCCTGGGGATAGAATAATACATTTCGCGGGTTTTGCAGCCACGCAGGCACTCAGATCCGGACCAGCTAGGGGTAGAGGTGGATGCAGGGGTCGTGGACCCTCTGCATAGGCCAGCAGCCCCCAGGTCCCAGTTAGGTCCTGAGTCACCCTAATAGCTTGTGACTTAGGACAGGCCCTAGATAGGGACACTGCCCCATTATTTGGTCAAGTAGTCAGGGACACAGAGCGGAAGCCGTGCGGCCTGCGAGGTGGGTTCTGGGCTCAGAACACCACCAAAGACTCTAACACCAGGAGACATGTTCGCGCGGACTTTCAACCCACGCGGTGTGGAGGACAACGCGGATCGTGCGGATTGATATCGCGGTACCCGTGGCTGGAGCCCGCAGGTACCTGCAACTCACGTGCACCAACCAGGCCTATCACCAAAATAGTGTGCTGCGCAGTCACACATACACATGTACAGTGATATTTGCTCTGGGAGTACGAGCATTTGGGTGGGGGTTACTGGACACAAGGGTGGGGGCACATTGTGGGTGGTACGTTCGCCGTGACGCCTAGAGGGATATGGCGTCCGCCGTGACGCCTAGATGTGGTAGTCCGCCGTGACGCCTAGTGTGTTAGTGTCCGCCGTGACACCCGTGTGGTTAGCGCCCGCCGCTGGCGCATGATGATGTTATGATGTTATTGAGTGATATATGTGTTTCCATGCAGTAAAGCCGGTCCTGTTTTTATTCGTTCGTGTTGTGGTTGTTTCCTGTGAGGGCCTCCTCCACTCCGTTGGGATCCCCCAGGTGGGAGGCGTTGCACCTAGAGATGTATGAATGTAATGTACCCCAGGTTCCCCAAGGCGGGCTTAGGCTCCTGAGAGCCACACAGGTTGCACAGCAGGTAGTAGCGGCGGTATTCATAGGGAATACCCGTTACACTACAAACAGTTGTTATCCTTTCTCTGGTTCCTGCGACAGTCCTATTTTTGAATGAGTTTGGATTGGATAAAGGCCAATGTTCTTACATTGGCTTATATGGAAAAACATCACTGTATAAAATACTTTTAACTTGTTAGTACGGACTGGACTACGGCTTCTGAAATCTTGTATTATTTATGTCAGATTGAGCTTTTATCGTTTACTTTTCTTTTGCACATCAATCCTCGATACGTGACACGTTTGTGACCTTGTAGAGTGTTTGCTTTAACCCTTGCTCTGTCAGAGGGGGGGAGCTAAGCATTGCTCTGAAATTGTTAGCCTGCCTCTCTGGCAGCGACAGGGTTAAGCAAGAAGAAGCACCGTCCCTCCATATGACATAAAAACTCATGGAAAGAAGGAGTTGAAAAGTATTTTTATGATTGAGAGCAGATTTTCAACGTTAATCATTTTGGTATTACTTTGTTATTCTACTGTACATCCCGTGGGCGGGAAAAAAAAAGAAGTAAATTCCAGCTGTTATTGTGCACTTTCATTGTCACAGATTCATTCTAATACATTGGGAGGCAACAGGCTTCCCCTGCATCCCCCAACCCCAGGCCACTGCCCTGCAGTGCAGAGGGGACTTTTGCTGCTGCCGATCAGTGCGTCTCCCCTTCGGTCAGTTTAATATTAGTGCGCGCATGAAAAGTGTCCTGCTCCTTTGCTGTGCTCAATATGAGTATGAAGGCTAACAAGAAGAGTAATGAGAGTAAGAGTAACTAGACAGTAATTATGAGTGCACCTGCATTCTCTTCAGATTGAATTCCATGATGGATGTTGCTGTGATTCCGCAGCTCTAATTTGTGTTGCTGTGATTGCTCTGCTCTAGTCTCTCCTGCTCTATTAGTCTGTGCTGCTGTTGTTCCTCTCTTGGTAACTCATAGCTGGGTGCATATATTGGTGATCTATAAAGGGAAGTACTATGGTTATATAGAACCACTGGGAAAGGGCCTGAAGATGGGGTTTTCCCCCTGAAATGTTGCCGCCCTTCTTTTAGTATTTGTATGTCCCCTTTGTCCTTATTTTCCCTCTCCTTTTTTAGTTTGTCATTTAACCCCTTTTTCACCATTTTTTCTGCTTTTGTCTGCCTATCCCAGTGTTTCCCAAATTTTTCATTACCCCTCCATTTTCCTGTTTGTTCTCTATGTCTGCGGAGTGGTCATCAGAGACGGGACTTTAAACTGATGTAGCCCCTTTACCCCCCTAAGTGAGATCTGGTCTGCTACTAATGTCTTATGTACGATGTGGTGCATACATATGAGGTAACAGGAGGGCTGAGTACTTCCGCGATGATTTGGGGATTACCAGGACAGGTTTACAGGGTACCTTGTTCTTTGGCAGCACCTCCAGTCAGCGAGGATCCTGTGGTAGTAGAATGATCCATGCTAATACTTTTCTATATCCCAAGACAGTGAATCACATCTGTATATGGTTCCATGGTATTTAATGCATTAGGTAGCTGTTACAGCAGTGCATTCCTTTCTTGCTTCCCCTGGAAGGCTAATTTAAGGCTTGAGACCCATCCAAGTTCCCTTCTGGTGCTCCTCCTGTATCCCCTTATGGGACACAGGGTAACTGTTGCTCACTCCACAGGGGGAGGAGAGGGACACACCCACTATTGGGAGAGAGACAGTTTATATACCCTGGGGTTGGGGTTGTAACCCTGAACCATAATAGGGCAGGTCTGATACTGACAGGTGTCACATCAATATATGTCACCCAGCCAGTACCTACCCCAGACTGACACTCTCTAGTTGTTGCTAGGCCCGTCGTTGGATACAGTAAAGGTATCCAAGGCTGCAATAGCACACAAAGCCTTCTGGAGGAATTAACCCATCCACTGCCTGTAGCTAACAGGACTTACACTGGTAGGGCTCAGGGAAATAGGTAGTGGCCGGAGGCTAGGCTACACTTAGATAAGTATTGCTTATTTTTTTAATTGTTGCACGTGTCATTATGCCACATATGAACTTTGTCTCTGAGCTTTGACAGTTGCACCTGTTCTGGTGTAACATGTTTTGAGGGTTATTGGGGTTCCTCTGGGTTCCCTGCACCAACACATAACGCTTGCCTCTCTGTGCTAGGAGTGCTGATTCATACCAGTTTATACAATAAACAGCTGACCGGAGAGGGTGGGGAGATGCTCCTACCTGCGGCTGCAACATCCCTGCTCCTTGTACACCGGGACGAGCGACAGAGATGTAAAGCCTCCCATGTTATCCTTTATTTCCCCATGTTACCCTTTATTTCCCCATGTTACCCATTCCCTTTGGTCACCCAAAGCTCTCCCATGTTATTCACCTCCCCCGTGTCACTCTCTGTCCCCCCATGTCACTCTCTCTCCTCTCCCCACTGTCAGCCCAATATACCGCTCTCCCCTTGTGTTGTACTGCCTCAGTGAATGTAAAGGCAAGGGTAAAATGTAATCCCTTTGAGACAGCCATTGAAGTATATTATGTTGCCCATCAGTGTTATAATACATTAACTTTTTGCTCAATATATGTACATGTAACAGGGCCTTTCCTCTTTCTAAAAGGCTTCCAAAATAAAGCCTGTCTTTTGCTGATTAGTCCAGCGGGGAGCTGGTTAATTTCAGCAGGAAGTTAATTGACCAGTCTCTACCTGGCTTATTTATTTTATTTATTTATTTATTTATAAAATATTTTACCAGGAATTAATACATTGAGAGTTACCTCTCGTTTTCAAGTATGTCCTGGGCACAGAGTTAAGACAAATAATACATGGTTACAAATACAGTTACATAAATGAACAGGGTATACATTATATACAAGACATTGCATGCACAGTTAAAGATAATATATATTATGAGCGTATGAAACAGTTACAGACCAGATTAAAATGTGTGACAGCCTTAGATTTGAAAGAACGAAACTGGTGGTGGATGTGAGAGTCTCTGGTAGGTTGTTCCAGTTTTGGGGTGCACGGTAAGAGAAGGAGTTACGTCCGGATACTTTGTTGAGCCTTGGGACAATGAACAGTCTTTTGGAGTCTGATCTCAGGTGATAGGTGCTGCATGTGGTAGGGGTGAGGAGCTTGTTCAGGTACCTGGGTAGCTTGCCCATAAAGAATTTGAAGGCAAGACAGGAAAGGTGAACTTTGCGCCTAGACTCGAGTGATGACCAATCTAGTTCTTTGAGCATTTTGCAGTGATGTGTGTTATAGTTGCATTGGAGAACAAAACTACACATTGAATTGTAGAGGATGTCAAGTGTGCTAAGGTGGGTTTGAGGTGCCGAGCCATATACTATGTCTCCATAGTCAATAATTGGCATTAGCATCTGCTGTGCGATACGCTTTCTGACCAGGAGACTTAGGGAGGATTTGTTCCTGCAAAGTACCCCTAGTTTGGCATAGGTCTTGGTTGTCAGGGTATCAATGTGCATCCCTAATGTTAAGTGGGAGTCAAACCATATGCCCAGGTATTTAAAACTAGTGACAGGGGTTAGGGTGGTGTTAGCATTGGTTCTAATCTGGAGCTCAGTCGCTGGAAGCTTTAAAAATTCAGTCTTAGGGTTAGGGTTAGGGTCAAATACCATTGTTACAGTCTTGTCAGTGTTTAAAAACAGTTTGTTTTGGGAAATCCAGTTTTCGAGTCTCAAAAATTCAGACTGAAGTATGTGTTGAAAGTCAGGGAGGCTATGGCTGTGTGCATACAGGATTGTGTCATCTGCATACATGTGTATTGAGGCTTCCTTACAAGCTGTGGGAAGATCATTGATGAACACTGAGAAGAGTAGGGGCCCCAGAACAGAGCCTTGCGGGACATCACATATCCAGGGGGGTTGGAGTTAGAGCCTGAGATGGACACATGTTGGGATCTACCTGATAGGTAGGACTGAAACCAGTTTAAAGCATGCTTCCCTATTCCAGAGCTTTGGAGTTTGTTAAGCAGGATAGCATGATCAACAGTATCAAAAGCCTTTGCAAAATCTAGGAATACTGCACCAGTGAGTTGTCCCCGTTCCATTCCACACTGGATTTCATTGCAAACTTTTAGCAGGGTAGTTACGGTTGAGTGTTTGAGGCAAAAGCCAGAATGGAATTGGCTAGGAAAATTTGTCTTGGAATAGTAATCGCTTAATTGGGAGTGGACACATTTTTCCATTACTTTGGATAGAATTGGGAGAAGTGAAATTGGCCTGTAGTTTGAGACGGTGTTTTTGGTCCCACTTTTGAAGATTGGGACAACTCTGGCAGTTTTCCAGGTCTTAGGGATATGGCCTGCAGACAGGATAAAGTTGACTATGGAAGCAATTGGTTTGGCAATGGCTGGGGCACCAAGTCGTAGGAACCTAGATTGTAGTAAGTCAGGTCCACATTGGCTGCTTAGTTTCAATTTGAGAAGCGCTTGTGTAATCTCCTCTTCGGTTACTGGGCCAAATTGAAAATTGTGGGCAGTGTTGGGAGTTATCAAGCAGGCTTTTTGCTACAACGACTATCTAAAATCTCAAGCACAGAAAAATCTGTGCTGCTAGAGAGATCCCAGTGGAAGAAAGACTCTGTTCCAAGCAGCATCAGTCCCTGGAACCCGCCATAGAGAATCCCACAGACACAACCACAAACCATGGCATGATGTGGAGAGCACCCTGACTACATGTACCTCTCTTTGGACTGTGTCAAAGGTGGGTAAGAGGCCTAGCCCTGCAGCCCTCAGATAGGGACTGCTGAAATGTTAGTCAGTCCCCTACATGGGGTTAGGCCTGGTTATTGTTTTCTGTTCTAATTAGTTTACTGATTAGAAGCTGTTTGAGTTTAAAGCTGCTGGATAATAAAGCCTATGTTTATTTTACCCTAAAAATTTCCCCAGTATTCTATCCTCTGCACTCGTCTCCTATATATGGTGTTAGAAGTGGGTTGGGAGGTGGCCCTTGAAATTCAAAGGGGCTCCAGGACAATCAGGGAATATGTTTGTGCTTTTGTTTGCCACAGTTCCTGCAATGGCTTTCATAACAGGAATAAAAACACAGTACGTAACAAAACACTGGTGGGAGGTGTTTCACTGTGTTGTATGTGTCAATCTCACCACTGATTTACGACTGGGGCTGGGTTTAGGTTGTGTTCAATGGAAAATAATTGTATTTAAGTCTGGGCAAGTATTTTGAAAATCAGATGTCCACAGGAGGAGTGTTTGACACCAGATACAGGGTATTTAATTGTTTCTTACCAGTGACCTCTCAGGGGAAAAATCTATGGCATTTGTTAAAGTATAGGTTTTCTTTTATGTGTTACCCTGTTATTTTAAGATGCTGTTCTGCCTTTTATTGTACCTGTATGTTCTTTGTAATACCTTTTCTGTAATCTAAGACTGTATTTTTATATATATTAAAACATTTAATAAGTATTTTTTTGGGCTCTGAATGAACTTAATTGCACGCTCTGGATCGAATTATTACGATTTGGACACATTTTTGCTACAACTGATTTTGGTGTGTTAAAATGCATAGTTTTTTCTATAATTACCAGGGACCTGAGGCCCTGGCAAATATTTTAGTCTGAGATCTTTTATCATATTTGCATACCCTCAGGTGGTGGCAGTGGATAGTTATGAGTTGCAATTGAGTAGGGGTTAATATTACCTCGCTGGTTCCTTGCAGAGGCGAAAGGTGAGTTGGCTAGGGAGTAGCAGTCTGTATTAACCCTGACTGCATATCTAAGTCACGTGCTCACTTGTGTGCTGTTCGTGGCGGTGGTATATTGGGACGGATTGAGGAGAGATAAAACTCATTTGAGGGACCTTTGTGAAGGTGAAGAGTGAGGCAGCTTGCAGGTTGTGTATTGATCCTTGATCCTGTAGAGGAGATATTGTCCATTTGACGGACCTTTGCGGAGGTGAAAAGTGGGAGCGCTTGCGGGCATGAGTATTAACTCTTGTCCCATATATACGGGTTGCGTGCTAGCTGGGTGTCGTATATGATACTCATTATAACGTGTTTCTTGTACTCTAAATGCTTTGAAACTCCTGATATTGGCATTCTCCACTCTAATAAATAGACGTCAGTTATTTTATAATGTATAATATAATATAAAAGCCTGCACAGAAAAAGAAGAGAAGATCTCTATCGTATGCAAAAAGTTTATTCCAAATATGATTTTAGTGGACACTGAAACATAGTTTATATTTTAGGTTCTTTAATATTTTTATATTTTTAGTTACTAGTGTTTATAGACAATCAATGCTGTTTTTTTACTCAAGTCACTTGGCCCAATTGTGAAAGTAAAAAGGATGTGGGTAAATTCCGAATCTGCTGAATCCTACTGGATTTATACAGAAGTTTCATAAACCTTGTTAGATCCTGCCAGGTCTATGCATACATTTGCATAAACAGTGCAGGACCCATGTCTACTTCACGTTCCCAACAGCAGGTATCTGCCCTGGAACACCTCCCCAGAAGGTACACGTGGAGCATAACATACTTCAAAATTCTATACATACTGATGGATCCAGCTTTTATCTTGAAAAACATTATTTGACAAAGCTATGTTTATGTAGCCCGGTGTGGTTTGGGCTATAGGTCTGCCCTCCTCCTGGCAAAAACCTGGGTAAGGGCAGGTTGCCAGGAGTAATCATGGGTTTTCCTCACTTCATGCAGTGCAGGGAGTCAGTGAAGGCAGTGTCATCAGGCTCTGTGTCCAATTGGAGACACAGAGGTGGTGCCTGTAGGAGCTTGCTTAATGTACTGCAACTTCCTATTTAGTGAGTTGGTCTCTACCTTTGAGAGAGACAGGGTACCCATGCCAAGCTGCCAGGGCTCTGTTAAGCTTGAGGCCCTCCCTTAGTGGAGTGTGGGGTAACCCCATACCTCTTACCCTAAAAGAGGGTAGGGGAAGAGCAAGAACCACTCTTGGTGCCATTGGCCAGGAGTGAGTTCAGGGACATCCTGAAGGTGAAGAGCCTTCTGTCTGCTGTGATTGAGACTGCTGCTAAAAGGAAGATCAAATAAAGACATCTGCATTTTACCTATACCTCCTGCTTGAGAGTGAAGTATATTGGGAGGAGAGGGACAAGTTATTTTGCAGATACTTCACCCCACACCACTGGGGGCTGCACAAGATGGAGGCGCTGCACCTGTAAGTAGAATTCGGGCACAACCCCAGAAGCCTGTCTTGGTATTCCCCTACAACATCATGCGGGAGACCCAGGGCCCCCTGTTACCAGCAGGTATGCACCAACCAGACCGATGTGACCAGAGCAGTATTTCCCTTTTGAGACCCTATGTGAGATTGGGTGCGGGAAATAGGGTTACATTTATTTGATTTTTGTAGACATTTTTCTGAAATTAGTATTTTTTGTCTAAGTGAATAAATATAAAACAGTTATCTTGGTTAATTTAAAGTGAAGAACATTTATTTATTTTTATTTATAAATCTCGAAATGGAATTTCGAGATATGATCGTGATCCTCACAAGTTTTGCCGCGGCACACTACAGTAATAGCCCATCAGATTAACACAGGCCTAACCACCCACCGTGGACCCACTATACCCACACTGTACCCATTGAGTAGTATAGTGGTACATCATACCCATATAATAATATGGGCTTGATAAGCCACTATAGCACACAATGGGCACCCTAATCACAATACAGTAATGCACAGAACACACAATAATAAAACATTCAAAAACACCCCAATTCACTAAATAAAAATAGTAGCCAACAAATGTAATTAATAAAAGCACTAACCAGCTCAACAAGGAATTAATTAAACCATTAATCAATCAAAGCAATTAATTAATAAAACAACAAGGAATTCATTAAACCATTAACCAACAGCGGGTAGCTGCTAAGGTAATGAAGCTGCTTACATTTTATTTTTATTCATAGTGTGAGAGAGCAGGGGGTCTCTTGAGTTGAACAAAGTTGATTTCAGCCTCGGGGACCCCCTACTTCCCGAGATACAGGCCCCGTTATGGGGTGCCGGTATCCCTCTGCTTTGTTTCCATCCAACGGTCACGTGACCCACAGGATTTTAACATGGGGATACCGACACCCCATAACGGGGCCTGTATCTTGGGAAGTACGGGGTCCCCGGACCTGAAATCAATGCAGTTCAGCTCCGGAGACCCCCTGCTACATTAATGTAATGTTAGAATTTTAATAAAAATCCCCTATGAGAGGTGCGCAGTTAGAGTGACTTATTCAGCCTATCTCTTACTGCACGTCTATAACAGGCAGGCAGACCCCGGTAGGACTTACACAGCAGAGACCTCTGCTGTCTTAATCCGATGGGCCATTATATCTGCAACTGACCATCTCGGGTCCACCACATGGCGTAATGCAAGATGTACCCAGGTAAATGTTCGAATAACGTCCGCTGCATCTGTTTACATGGTTACATTAAATGAACTGAGGTTATACAGTCAATTCACAGACATTTCATGGACAGATTGGGTACAGGGGATAAAGGGCTGGTGCGTTTCAGATTGAAATAGAGAAGCTTAAACACCAACAAGCATCAGTGAACGGCAGCAAACGGCTCACACACTTTGGCTGCGCCAAAGGCTGGGCACGTTTGGGGCAACACAGATGTACACTGAAGGAGTTCAGATTAAATGCAGCTGTGAATACAAAGTTCTTTGTGTGTTCTTGTCTCATAAGCATTCCAGTGGGTGGGGTTGACGTTCCACAAAGTACAAGCAAATGTTAACCCTTAGCACATTGGTCCTGTGCAGAGGGGAGCAGCTGTTGGGGAGCCCCATCAGGCATCCACATTTCGGGTGACGCAGATGTACACTGTTTAATTGTTATGGAAATTTGAAAGGAGAGTGACACCAGTCAGACAACCACCACATATCTGTATGCAGCGCATAACTGAAATCTGATTATGATCCAGGACTTTCTCCGGTCTAGGAATTCTGGCTGCCTGATTCAATTAATAAGACTAATTGAACACAGATGGACTCAGGACTCTGCTTAGAGAGTGGGATGCAGGAGGAATCTGATGCTCTACCCTAGAATGAATCTCTCTGCAGCCGTTTACAACCAAGAAACCACTGACCTTTAAGAGAGATTTGGAAGTTCATGACTTCTGCTTGTGCTTAGGAACCTGCTATAAGGAGTTTGTGCTATGAAGTTTATTTATGGAGACACTGTTTTTGACTGAACTCAATTTACAGGCTAGAATACAGGAGACTTTGACAATATTCAGCAGCGCTCTGTGGGGTAGATACACAAAGCTCCGTTAAATCCGGGCTATTAATGGGTATCCACAAAGCTAATGATACGCAAAAACTACGTCTGATATGCAAAAACAACAACACCGGGAATTTAACCTGGTTCCCCTGCTTCAAACTCAGTGCCAGTCAGTGTCTTTACTCACTGAGCCACTCCTTCTCCCTAACCAATGTGTGTTGGTGTTAACTAATACGCTGCACATGCAGATTGGCTAATTAACGCACATGCGTTACTGATGCGTTACCTAAAGCTAATACCCATGAGCACATTAACATTAAAATAAATACACAATACATACTGAAGTTACTTAGTCATATTAGCTAGACCTTTCAAGTGTCATCATGGCTGAGCAGTCATCTACCTCGGCTGCTTTTGATGCTGCCAGAATCAGAAGCCTGAAATTTATAGAGAAGGAATTAGACATTCTCATCAATGAAGTGATTGAAAACCACTCTAAATTGCTTGGTGCACCCAAATAAATGCCCTGGGTAACACTGTCTGCTCGGTGGACATGCTGAAAAAGCACTGGGCTTGACCATGCCACCCACCCCAGGAAAACAGGAGAGGAACCACCTGCTTTGCCTTCACGGCTATTGAGCAGCAGCTAATGGAGAACATATCCACCTCTCAGGTAGTGGGACTTCCAGGCCTGATCGATACAGAGGATCTGGAGAGGGATCAACCCAGTAAGTGAAAAGACAGTAGATATATTATACAATATATATTAATCTCATGTATACATGTCATCTTATACACAACCTTGAAGATCAGAACAAAGATTACTGTATTATTTGCAGTGCAGTCACACATACAGTTTTTGAGTATTTAACTAAATAACGTATGTGACATGCTTAGATGTTTGCACTCATAAGATTAGAAAATACTATAGGTCATGCCTTAATCATTGCAGTGAGGTATCAATCAGTATAAAGAAATCCTTTACACAAAAGGGGAAGACCTTGAAAAGGGTCAAATGTGTACCCTGCACCACACGAATAGAAGGAGGATACAAGGATATCCTGTATAATGACAGGAAACTTATACTGCAATATATTTTCACTAATCATTAATAAATAGTACATTTTAATTTAGCTCAGGGTGTTTTCTCTAGTGCGACACAATAGGCAGCCTTCTTTCTTCTGTTCATCATAAAGTAATCCTTTGCCTATTTCAGGACCATATACTGTAACTGCTCACTAATCACAATAACACTAGTTTACTCAACAATTAAAGAAGCAATCCAAGCCAGGTTTTGTTCCGTTTTTTTTAATACAGGGTTGAAGCAGGGGGTCTCTGGACCTGAAAACTGTTAATAATAGATCATCACACACCTGATGCGCCAGCACAGTAGTGCTTTAACAAACCGCATTAGGCAGTTCATGGCGGCAGTAAATGGGCTGACATGGATGGTGCAGCAGGGGGTGGAGAGCCTATGAGACCCCTCAATCCTAACTACACTAGCAGCATCAAGTGAGTCCCTGCCCACATCAGTGGTCTCTATGGTGCTGATCACTCCACCTCCTCTATCCTCTCTGATGTTGCCCACACCACCTCCAGAGCTAGTGGCAAGATTGACGCCTGGTAGGCTTCGAATAGTGAGCCTGGCAGTTCTGCTCCCAAAATGAGGAGGTGATGACTTTGTGTATGTAGCCCTGTTTCCCCCACCCAATCTCACATAGGGCCTCTCTTTGGGAAACTCGCTTTGGTTACATGGTTTAATGTGGTGCAAACCTGCTGGTAACATGGGTCTCCCGCATGGTGTTGTAGGGAAATGACAGGACAGGCTTCTGGGGTCTTGCCCGAATAGTACTCACAGGTGCAGTGCCTCCATCTCGTGCAGCCCCCAGGTGTATGGTGAGATGTCTCTGCAGAAGAATCTCTTCCCCCTCCTCCCAATAGACTTTACTCTCAGGCAGGAGGTATAATAAAACTCAGGATTCTATATTGGTTTCTGTATTCAGCAGCAGCAGTTGATAACAGCTTGGAGGGTGTTCACCCTCAGTATGTCCCTGGATCCACTCCCAGTCAAAGGGCACCAAAAGTGGTCCTTGCTCTTCCCTTATCCCCTGGTGGGATAAGAGGAAATGGTTTCCCTCCGCTCCCCTAAGGGAGGGCCTCAAACTGCCAGAGCCCTGACAGCTTAGTTTGGTTAAACCAGCCTCTCTCACGGTAGAGGCAGACTGCCTAAATACAGGAAGTGCAATGCATAAAGTACAGATCCAGTAGGCACCACCCCTGTGCCTCTGATTGGACACAAGGCCTGATGACACTACCTTCTCTGACTCACTGCACTGCAATGAGTGGGGAAACCCATAATTACTCCTGGCACCTACCCTTATTAGGCTTTACTGCCAGGAGGAGAGCAGACCTATAGCCCAAAAACCAATCAGGGCTACATGTATATAGTTTTTTTTCATTATTGTTATGTTGGTATTTTTGTTAAGTTTTTCTGCACTGATTTTTCACGCACAGGGAATTAACTGTATATGATTAAAAGTTTTGTTCACTACTTGTCTCTTGGTAATTATTGTTATAATATGGATAAACTTTATTGTACACCCATACTTAATACAGTCAATCTTATATATATATATATCATAATAGGTTAGACAAATATATCCTACATTCACTCTAATCACTAAAAACCATAGTATAGTTCATTACTTGAACATGACACATTAACAGATGCATCTCTTGATATGTTTCAGACATTTAAATGATTCACAACATATATCTTTGTATCACATATGTAATGAAAGTGTAAAGTCCTATACTCCGTACAATCCGGTGTGGCTTCCTATTGGTCCTTGTAGACTATTCCCAGAAATAACTCTATGATAATCATGGTCTGGATGTGGATGCAGGTTTTGATGTGACCTAATTATCGTAGGGTTATTGCCATGCGTTATTATGAATTGAGGTTTGTGGATCTGCGATCTTAGGTTAACATTAGAATGATTTGCATATGAGTAAGCCAGACGACCATTAAAATGTATCAATGCAATATTTTTCTAATTAACGAGAGGGGATTGTAATGCTAATTACCTTTGTGGATATGCGCTACAACAATCTATATGCGAAATGGCAGCAAAATAGCGATTTAACAGACTAATGAGGATCTACTCTTGTGGCCCAATGAACGGGGATATGGCTTGGTGTCTACCCATATTTTATTTGGGAGGAAGAAAAATAAAATTGCATATTCTGATCCATTTGTAACTGTATCCTGCTTCCCATAACCCCACTACAGGATGATTTCAAAACAAAGGAATTTGATGCTTCTTTTTTCTTTTGGATGGATTTGGTCTGCATAATATCAATGTGCCTGTCACATATTACATTATAGATAAACCATGACCATTGATGTAATTGGCAGGTTGTGCTGTTATTCATGTCTAGCTGACCCCAAGCTCAGCAGTAGTGTTTACACTGCTTCAACTGGAGTTCAATTTATTTTCTTCAGAAGCTAATTTATTTATAAATTGTGAGCTTCTGGTGACCTCCTGTTTCTGCCGTTTCCTTTTCTTTATCCTGTCTCAAAAAGAACAAAAAACTCAGTGTTTCATTTTGGCTTCAAATAAATTAAAATGTTTCCTCCAGCAGGCTTGGTTTAAAACTTGCAAATTATAAGCAGATGTGTTTACCGAATGTAATGCAGCTTCTCCTATATAAATACAATTAGTTGCATGGTAATCTGGATTAATAAAATAATGTACATGCATTTTATTGAACAATCCATGAAGGTGGAAAGAATACCTAATCTATAGAAATAGGAAACGCATCCTTAATACTTCTGCATTTCTGAAACAGACATATGTTGTCTTCTAAATGTATTCCACATGTTTGTTTTAAAGGGGATTTCTTGGAACAATATCCTGATAAGAGTTTAATTTGTTCCAATGCTAAATATTGAGCTTTGATTTTGACATTTTTTGTTATGTGACCTTAACTATTAGCATTTCAGAAAGGCTTGTTTTATGTATATTTTATTTAGAAACATTTCAATTTCACTGAATAGTTTTAACGCAGTCAATAGACATTCTTTTTATATAATAGTACTGACGTATATTTGTCTACAACTAAAGTTCTGCAGCATTGTAAGGAGGTTTCTTTGTATAATGTACATTATAGTGTTAGATATCACTGAACATGATGTTGCCTGTTGGAAATCATGCATTTTAATCCCCAGTCATTTTAGTGTTCTAATAAGGGCACATATTGTATAGACGTTAGGTCTGGGCATTGGGCATCAATGCTTCAGAACAAAAATGTGAGCTTGAAATAATGCTGAACTTTCGAGTTGGGTTACCAATTGCCAATCTAATCTTCTCTGCTCTCCGTTCTACACCATCATCTAGTTGTTACGTAGATTGCTGAACAATGTAATGGAGGTTTCTGGGCAATGCTTGCAAAGTTATAAATAAATTGGTTATACCAGGGACACGTGTCTTAACCATACTCCTATCTTTCTTGTACAACTACGTTTGAAGTTGGGATTTAATGATAAAACACAAGCCAGTAGGATTTTGATGGAATACCCATATTGTTGTGTTTAATGTTGGAGAGCTATCTTTAATGTTCCTTTTTATATTATTATGTCCTACATCATTAGTTTGATATAATGTATGTGAAGGGCATAACAATTTATATTGGTATATAGTATATGATGATGATTACATGAATGAAACATGTAGCCCCCATATAAGATCCCATATAATATAGATTACTATAATACTTCACCATGCACCAACACACCGGGGGCAGATACAGCACATGGTGGGTTTTTGTTTGTTTTTTTACTTGAAATCCTTGAATTTTGAATTGTTTAACAGTAACACAAATTAAACCCAGTAAGGGGCGCAAAATGAAAAAAAATTATAATAAAATCAGAAGGGAGTAAAATAACAATGGTAGTATGCATGGGAATTAAAAATAACTTATCTTAAAAGCTTGGCACAGGTTTAAAATTCAGCAATGGTAATATCCCCAATCTAAAGAGAACATGAGAAGCTGATAAAACCATAGAATAGGGTTTAAAAGAAAAGGGTCATCTATGCCCAGTTATCTCCAGAGAGTTACACCATATCGTCATTTTAGAGGTAAAAGGTATTTTGATATGACAATATCTGAAGATTAGGTGTCTTTAATGAGTTTTTCAATATAAATATCAAGAAACTCCAAGTCAGGAAGTGCATTTAGTGCGATTTTACCTCTACAACGATGATTGACTATATGGAATGATCAAAATTCTAGTCAGCCATTAGACAGCACCATGGGTCCCAAACTATTTCAAATTTATGAAGGGAATCATTAAAATATCCAGGCAGTTTTTCCATAAGCATGATACGCCATATATATTTTTCAACTATGTTAATACTAGGGGCTGGTTTTCTCCAGGCAGCCGCTATGAAACACTGACAACAGAAAATGCACAAACCAGACACACACTTATGTGTGTATTCACCCCGCTGAATATCAGCTTTCAGTAATATCCACTCCTAGATGCTTCTCTTATAGACGTCTCTAGAACGCTTATGACACTCATTGCTTATTTTTTGTCTGGGAAAGTGTAAGTCTATTTCCTTCCCCCTCCTGTTCATTTGTTTTCTAATTTAGTAAACAATTTTATGCTATATATACCATTTTTGTTTTTTTTTTAATGAGGAGTGGTGTGATATGAAGAGCACTTCAGTGCATATGCCAACCTCTCTATTTGAAAAACACTGGAAGGAACCCATGTGAGTGCAATCTACTTTTTAAGCATCAAGATCACAATTAATCTTTTTTTAATGCTATTCACATTTCTTATTCGCAGCCGGTTACTGTATATTAATCACACAGGATACATAGGGTGTAATTCACATCAATACTCCACACTAGTTTGTGCTATTATCTTTACAGCCCCTATGAAACACCTTATTGCAGAAAAGATAAGTGAAATTCATTTTTAAATCAATGAACAAAGTAATGCACTCTTAACCTAGACAAAAACTATCACTATTTATCCCTACACAGCAGCTCTCCTAATAAGAGTCCTCTCCAGACTTTACCTTTCAAATAGATAAATTCCTCCTCTAAGTTGGTGCAGTTGTTTATGGGGAAAAAGGAAGAAGTGAAGAAATATATATACAGTATAACAACAATAAGGATAGCGCTAATCAATACTAACGGATGATTCCTAATCACCCATATAAATAAAATGATGAATAAGGCTAACCAATATGCAAACACTAATAGTAACCTAGATACCAACTAAACTACATGCAGACACAAGTTGTTATAACTAAAACAAATACGAAAAATAAAAAACTAATGTCCATTAATAGGTTAAAATTAAAAGTACATAATTGTAGGTATAAAAAACGATTAATGTCCTTACACGGGGTGTGCCACTCCCAGCAGTGAAATCTAACAAAAGAAAAAAAGAAAAGAAAGCGCACACTCCTAGTGCAATAAAGTATGGACAATTTATTAAAATAAGGTAAATCTGCAATGATTGCACTCACAATCTGATCCTAATTTTAACAATATTGCACTATCACGATTTATATTTCTCTTCACATATATTGCGCTTCCCGGAGACTTCATCATTACCAAAAATAGATTGTAAGCTCCATGGGGCAGCGACCTGTGCCAGCAAAATGTCTCTGTAAAGCGCTACGTAAAACTGGCAGAGCTATACAAGAACATGCTATTATTATTATTTATTATAATGCAAATAACCTACACAAATGCATAAAAATAAACATAGTTAAAAACTTCATACATCAATATTCACAAAAAATAATCTAGAAGATCTGAGATTTTATTAAATACACCTGCATTTGTGTATATTCACATATATTAGTATGTGTGCTGATACACAGCACCAGTCTCCTAGTGTGATATTATCCATCACTAGGCAATTATTCTAAGGCTGCGGGCATGGTGATCGCGACGGCGCACAGGAGGGCACGCGCGGCGCGATCACATAGATGTGTAGAGCGCACAAATGCACATGAGAGCAGAGGTGCCGGCGCTCGTGATGTAGGAGGAAACAGAATCACTCTATTCTTTCCTAAATCTGTCTCCGCATCTCCCCTCTTGAAATCCCTCTCCTGGCTTCCGATCAAATCCCGTATCTCACACTCAATTCTCCTCCTCACTTTTAAAGCTTTACACTCTTCTGCGCCTCTTTACATCTCAGCCCTAATTTCTCGTTATGCACCATCCAGACTCTTGCGTTCCTCTCATAGATGTCTTCTTTCTACCCCCTTTGTATCTAAAGCCCTCTCCCACCTTAAACCTTTCTCACTTACTGCCCTCTGGAATGCCCTTTCCCTCAATACCCGACTAGCACCCTCTCTATCCACCTTTAAGACCCACCTTAAGACACACTTGCTTAAAGAAGCATATGAATAACACTGTGGATTATACTGGACACATGATACATAAAGCTTGGCCCCCTGCAGACGCAGTTACCAATAATTCCCTCCTAATGTCTCTGTACGTTCTCCCTACCTACCAATTAGACTGTAAGCTCCTCGGAGCAGGGACTCCTTTTCCTTAATGTTACTTTTATGCCTAGTCACTTGAGAAAGACCTATTGGTCAAAACGTTGTGTGGCACAATAAATTGACTTTATTTAAAAAACCGTGGAGTGTTGGATCCTTCCTTCCTGACTTTTATGTCTGAAGCACTTATTTCCATGACCTGTTTATATTATCTGTTATTTATTTGATTACCACGTGTATTACTACTGTGAAGCGCTATGTACATTAATGGTGCTATATAAATAAAGACATACAATACAATACAAACAGAAAAATCTGTTCTCACATTCAAAAGGTAGCTAAAACCTGGAGTTTTTACCGCCTCAATATTACAAATATACGCCCTTTCCTCTGTTGCTCGACTGCTAAAACTCTGACACAGACCCTCATTCTCTTTTTCGTCTCGATTGATGTAACCTTCTGCTGTCCAGCGTTCCTGCCTCCCGCTTGTCTCCCCTACAATCAGTCCTAAATACTGCTGCCAGAATCATTCTACTCTTTCCTAAATCTGTCGGTGTCTCCCCTGCTGAAATCCCTCTCCTGGCTTCCTATCAAATCCTGTATCACACACTCAATTCTCCTCCTCACTTTTAAAGATTTACACTCTTCTGCTCCTCCTTACATCTCAGCCATAATTTCTCGTTATACAACATCCCAATTCTTGCGTTCTGCTCGTGTCTTCT
Source organism: Ascaphus truei (assembly GCA_036426205.1). NCBI lineage: Eukaryota > Metazoa > Chordata > Amphibia > Anura > Ascaphidae > Ascaphus > Ascaphus truei. The sequence continues at coordinate 97,162 of WSYH01000052.1, forward strand.
CTCTACCCCTTTTGTATCTAAAGCCCTCTCCCGCATAAAAACCTTTCTCACTGACTGCCCCACACCTTTGGAATTCCCTTCCCTTAAATAACCAGCTAGCATCCTCTCTATCCACATTTAAGACCCACCTGAAAACACACCTGCTTAAAGAAGCATATGAGTAGCTCCATGGCTGATACTTTATACCTCATACATAAACTTTGGCCCCTTGCAGACGCACTTACCAGAACGCCCTCCAACTGTCTGTGCGTTCTTCCTACCAACCAATTAGATTGTAAGCTCTTCTGAGCAGGAACTTCTTTTCCTAAATGTTACTTTTATGTCTGAAGCACTTATTCCCTTTATGTGTTATTTGTATTATTTGTTATTTATATGATTATCACAAATATTACTGCTGTGAAATGCTATGTACATTAATAGTGCTATGTATCGTAATTAAAAACATATATACATACTGTACATACGTAACTGACATATTTATAATACTATATACAAATACATTTCTTTTAGCCTCCACCAACAGACCGCAGCCAGCACCCACAAGGACAACCACTACTTGGACTTAGTTTTCACACAAAAACTCACTGATTTCTCCATTTCCCTCTTTCCTCTCTCTGGCCATCATCCCATCTCCTTTTATCTCTGTCTTCCCCTTCTCTACCTACATCTAGCCCTTGTTTCTGCAGAAACCTGTGTTCCATTAATCTACCGGTTCTTGATTCCACTGAGCACTCCTCAGTATCCTCTCTCTGCTCCGCTACAGACTCTAACAAACTGCTCATGAACTACAACCCTGCCTTTCCTCCTCTCAATTTATATGCTCCTCTTTTTCTCTGCCGTTCTTACCCTTCTAACCCCAGACCCTGGTAAACTGCCATACACTCATGCTCTGCTCCTGCACTCGCTCCTCTGAATGCATCTGGAGGAAATGTCACACTCTCAGACTTCCTACACTACAAATCTTTCCGATACTGTTTCAAGTTTGCCCTCTGACAGGCTAAACAAACCTTTTTTTCTTCAGTAATCAACACTCACAAGTGTAGCTCTGGCTGGTTTTGGACTACCAGTCTGCCTTCCTCCTGGCAGTAAGCCCTAGTAGAGCAGGCCTGTCAGGAGTAATCATGTGGGGGACTCAGATCGACTGTGAGCAAGCAGGTATGCACCACCACACTCCATGTAGCAATGTAATCTCCCAGAGGGAGAGGGGAACATGGGTTGCACAAGTCTAATCCATGTCACTAATTTCTCTGTCTTTGACCTCTACTGAGAGCAGCCTTCTGTTACCTGTTTTCTTCCTTCATTTCACCTCAGGAGTTTGCTGGCTATTTCAAGACTGGATTCCATTCAATTGAGACATCCCCTCTGTATCCTCCTCATATTATACACCTGTTTTTCCTTACTCACCTCCTGCCTTTCTTGACTCTTTTGCTTCTGTCACAGAGGAGGATACATTCGCGGATGATCTCTTCTCCCTCTGTCACTTCTCTTCTTGACCCGATTCCCTCAAGCCCATTGCTCCTACTCTAATCACTACACTCACACATCATTTCAACAACTCCCTCCACTCTGGTACCTTTCCCACCTCCTTCAAGCATGCAACAGTAATACCTTTGCTAAAAAAACCAGCAAGCTTTAAACCTACCTGTCTAATTATCTCCCTGTCTCCCTCCTGCCTTTACCCTCTAAACTCCTTGAACACCTTGTGTTCTCGCTTACTCCATTTGGTTACCTCCTTTTGTCTCCTGGATCCTCTACACCAGGGGGGCGCAAACTTTTTTCCCTGCGCCCCCCTGCCGGCGGTCACCTCACCCCACGCCCTCCCTTTCACCCCCACTTACCTCGGCTCCAGCGTCATGACGTCACGTTGCCATAGCAAAATATTTTCTTTTGGCAAAGGTGGTTGCGCATTGCACTTTGTGCAAGTGCGTGCAGGCAGTGACTGGCACCGCCCCCAAAGAGGGCCGTATCTTGTTCGCGCCGCACATGCCATAGCGAGCGCCTCCGCGAGCAGTGGGGACGAGGCCTTAGACTTTAAGCTCTTCGCGGCAGGGACTCTTTTTCCTATTGTTACTTTTATGACTGGAGCGCTTGTTTTTCATTTATTTATTTATTTATAAAATATTTTACCAGGAAGTAATGCATTGAGAGTTACATCTCGTTTTCAAGTATGTCCTGGGCATAGAGATAAGATGACAAATAATACATGGTTACAAATACAGTTACATAAGTGAGCAGGGTATACATTGTTCCCATTATGTCTCATATTTTGTCACATGTATTACTGCTGTAAAGCGCTATCTACATGGAGGACGCAATACAAATAGTGATACACAGTACATACATTTTAGTTTTTTGCCATTAGCTTTCAGTTCTACGTCTGCAAAGCTATTAACCATATCCTAAAATGGCAGTTCAACCTACCCACAGGAAACAAAATCTGTATTTAAAACTTATCTGATGAAAAGAATATAAACACATAAGGAAAACAAAAAAAATGTATCTGAATTCCTGCGTAGGTGATGATCTTCCCGGAACCAATTTTCATTCCATCAGGTACATGCAAAACCTGATAGAAGGTGCTCGTATGGGACCTCTATCTACTCAGACTCCAGCATGACCAGGAAGTTTCAGTCTGAGTGGCTGCAAGGTTCCCGGGGTTATCTTTATTCGACTTTGCATGTTACCGAGGGTTAAAAAAAATGAACTTTTTTCTCTGCAGGTGGTTGAACTACCACTTTAAATGACACAAGCAGGGATTAAAATGGTAGAGGGGGTGTGTATAACATCTACATATAATACTGAGTGGGACTGTGACTTTAAAAGCTGTGCTACTGAATTGACATTGTGGCGCAGTCGTTCTGCTGGGATTATAAGTCATTGATAGATTTTCTGTCTTGAGTTAATCATAAATTGAAAATTGTTTCCTATGGTCACAACACAGGAACCTTGTCAAAATCAAACATAAGTACAACAATAAGGGTATAAAGATGTTTTGCATCATTTTGATAAATATCGCCCACTTTAATCAATCATCTACTGTATGTAAGCAGTTAACTGCAATAAATTGTCCTCAACATCTTTAAAAAGAACAAAATGAACATTGGCTCATTATACTGCATAATATAAGCCCTCGAAGGAGAAATGCATTTTGTTCCTTCTTTTTCTCCACATTTTTAATACAGGATTGAAGCAGGGGGTCTCCGGAGTTCAACCCCATTAATTTCAGCTCTGGGTACTCCCTGCTTCCAGAGATACTTACCTCCAAAGGAGGTGCTGGTGTCTCTGTAGTTGTCTGCAGTTTAAAGCTCCCGCGTCACATAGTCCAATAGAAAGCCGCACTGGGTGACGTCCCAGCTTCCTATTGGCCCACATGGTCTGGGAGCTTTGAAAATCAGCTATAATGTGAACCCTGGCATGGTTACTGACACCCACAAAGGAGGTAAGTATCTTCAGAAGTAGGGGGTCCCTGAAGCTGAAATGAATGGACCTCCAGAGAGACCCTGCTTCAATCTTGTATTAAAAAAATTAAAAAAACTTAATGGATAGCTTCTTTAAATGTGTGACCATCAATATCAACATAGTTGGGGTTACAACATGAAAGAATTTCAGGGGGATTTGAGAGGTAAGAATAATTTAGGAGATACAAGTGTATGAATTCATTTCACTTAACACCTTCACAGCCAAATAAAGTATTCGAGAGCAATATGTGCTTTGATAGTGAAGGTTTAATCCAGCAATTCACCCCATGATATAAATCGGTTTATTTGCTTTATTTTTAGCTCTGAGGACCCGCCAGTTTCTCACCTGCTTACAATTTTCGATGCACATTCTGTTTTTTTTATTTTTTATAGAGAGATTGTGACTGCATTAATCCAATAGGAAGCTGCAACATCATCTGCCATGGCCTCCTGTTGACTGCTATTTCTCCCCGCATAATGGAAGCTATATGTAACACCCTTATACCCTCCCCCCCCCCCCCCATAGGGCGATCTATAGTTACATGATGTTATTGTGGTGCTGTGTAGCTCACCTGTAGGCTCTCAGGAGGTCTGAGTCTCCACAGTTGGTGTAGGGAGTAGACAATAGGACAGTCTTTCAGTCTTTAGTGCAGCGCCTCCATCCTGCAGGGCTCTGCCAGAGGCAAGGATTTATTCCCTACAGGAAACTTTCCATAAACTCACACTCTAGGCAAAGAATTAGTTCAGCCATTTATTGGTAAACCAGCTCACATCCTTCTATCTCATGCAACAGGGGTACTAATTTATCACACAGCATTATTCATAGGACATTTCCTTCACAGCTTGCATCTTGATCCTTCCCCTTGTAGTCAAGGCCCCTGGGCTTGAGCTTGAGGCCCCTGGGCTAGTCCCAAACCCCCTACCCCCTGATGGGGTATGGTAGAAACATTACCCACTCCCTAAGGAGCAGGCTAAACTGGAACACACTCAATTTGATAGGGAGCCATCTTTTATACCAGGAGAGGGTCCCACTCCTAAGCTCCGGTAACTGGGCAGCACTCCTCCAGTGAGCCCACCGTTCGAAGCCCCCCCACCCCGGCACATGCTCCAATGGTTTCGAGACTGCACCTGGAAACAATACAAACCCCTTGCTGAGGAAACTCACATGCTGGCCCATGTGAGAGGGACTTAACCCTAACACTGCCTGCTCTTACCAGGACTTACAGTGCTAGGACCAGGAAACACATAGCTTGGGGCACTGGGCATCATATAAGTATGTCAGGAAACAGTGAGTCCCCGGAACTGACCATAGGGCAGTTTACTTCAGGTGGGCCCTGTTAAAGAATCAATGCTCCAGAATCAATATCCCTACAACAGTGATAGACAAACAAGTGTCATGGAGTCCTCAAGTAAACTGGGCAACTTCTGAAATCTCTTTATGGGGTTGGTATCTTCTTGATCTTCTGGCGTATTAAATATAGAGACCTTTATCCCAGAAAGTAGAAAATGTTAAATCAATACAATATCCCAGGCTGATCTTACAAAGTCTCTAACTAATACAATATGTGTCTATCGTGCAGCCTATGTAAAATGCTATTCTTCTGTATTCTCTGCTGAAATGTTCAAGTTACTATACTCCATCGAGGTAAATAACTAGCAATATATTTTTAAATATAAGAAATCTGTTAAACCTGGGTTCTTACTTCTGGCGCAGATCATTGGGTACTGTATGTGCTTGGCATTAAGAAAAGGGAAATATATGTTCATTGCTGTTCTATTTCTGTAACTATTTGCAGGAACATTGAATTACAGAGACGCTCTAATCTACATCCCTTCAAATAAAGATGAAGCCACCAAGTGCATTGAAAAGAGAGAGCTCACTGATTCACATCAATTCAAAATGGTAATAATAATGATAATAATATTATTCTATTAATTCAGACATCAATAAGTATGAATATATTACTGCTTCCTGTTTTCACTCTTGCTTTTCTCTTTGATCATGTAGTGTAAAGAGAGACTACATTTAGGTCTGATGAAGTATTGTAAAAAATATGTGAGCAAGAACTCTTCTGTGGTTTCAATAAAATATCATTTGTACTACACATGTATCTTCTCTGATACCCACAGTGTAATATGTGGCAGCTGAAAAATAGATTGAAAGTTTTATCGGAAACACTTCATATGTTTCTTGTCAGACTAAGGCCCGGGCCATGGTGCCTTCGCCCGCGCAGAGGCATGCGGAGACTGTGGGAAAGCGTGTGCTTTCCCTGGGCATGGTTGACGGGCCATGCCGGGCCTTGGGGGGTATGCTCTGGGGGCGTGCCTATGGCGTCACGGAGCTGGTTCACCCTTATTGGGCAAACCGCTCACGTGACCGACCTGTCGCACCAAGAAATCAGTTTTAACTAATTTCTTGCTCAACACTCACCCCCTCCCGAATCCGCGCGCACGCCGCATAGATGCGAACACTGCCTTTAGGCAATCTGTTCACTGTCCGCACGGTCTGCGGTACCATGGCCCCAGCCTTAGGCTACGGCCCCAGTCAGTGTGCGCGCGAGTTGGATACTGAATAAAGGTGTATTTTTCTGATTTGGGGATAATTGCTTCTAACGAATGATTGATGATGTTGTGAATCACAACAATGTGTCAAACTTTTGCCAATGGTTGTGAACCATGCAAATTTGCCCTTTTTCAGCTGTGAAAAAAAAATGCAACGTAGTCCGAGTTTGCATGTGATTCGCCAAGCATTCAGTCAATGTGCATTGCAATTTTGCGTAATACGTTAATTTGCTTAATTATCTATATTCACGTAAGGCTAACATTATAAATAGTTCCCAAACACTAATAATCTTGCGATATTTTGTTGAAAGATAATTTGGTGATATTATGAGCTCTTTCTGGTTTGGTGAAACATTTTGCAAGTAAGTGAAATTAGGGGGAGGGGAGACGTTAAAACTCTTACGATTGCATATGATATAGTTTGGCACATCTCTACATACCTTTTCTCAATTTAGCCATAACAATGCCTGGTAAATCTTGGGTGAATATGATTTAGGCTCTAATTGGCTAATTTGCTTTCACCTTTTCATACTGTGATGTAAAAATAATATTTACTATTTGACAGAAGAAAAAATGGAATAATGCTACATTATTTGCTTTGAATACAGTGCTTAAAAGAACTGTTTAATTTACAATGTTACATTAAAGAAAATGCTAATCCTACTAATTGAATCTGGGACTAAGTTGTATAATATTAGACCCACAAAGAGACAATAGAAAATAATACAGGTGCATTAGAGATTTCAACGTAAGGAAAAAAAGTAAGCACAATTAAAGGGAAATTTACTAAACAGTAGCTTAGTGTCAAAACGGTCCATTGCATCTACATACGAGGTACAGTAGTTTGTCTTCTGCAGATTTCACCAAAGTTATCACTGAAGGAGTCAACTTTAAGACTACTTGGATGAAAAAGTCATAATGCGAGATTCTCTAAACTCTGAGGCTTGACTTAAATTGGGCTTCTGTGCCAGACCGCATGGAAAGGCAGACTCAGAGCTTAGAGAATCTCGCTGATAGTCTTTACGTTTTTGTAAAATTAGGTACGTTTGAAAATGTGCTCTTTGACTGAATTTGTATTCAATGTGGGTACACTGAACAGAGTTAAACAAAGAACCTCAAATGTTACACGTCATACAGGTTGTCAGCATTGGCTCATAGGAGTGAGCCTTTGAAAGCAGACACTGATAAAGTTATATATATTTACAGTTGCTATATGCTTAACTGTGGAGGGTTTTTGTCACTTTTTTTACCCATCATAACCTTAATAATTGTGGTGAATACCTAGTCTAGTCTCAAACCAGCAATAGCCAGCAACCAACCTCAAACTGATGATACCCATCAAGGTTGAAACATGTCTGTGAGAGGGTTTACTGGCATTGCATCTCGTCCCAGCCTCTGTCTAAAAGCTGTGTTTAAAACAGTATGCATTGGCTTGAGGATTTGCTTGTGTAATACGAGCTTGAGACAAAAGGTGGCACTGTGTGCTCATTTGCATGTCATTTCCCAGAATCCCTTGCTGCAGTGGAAATGCTGTGTGCTGGGTGATAATGGAGAAAGACAGGGTTGCAGACCTATCTAAGACATGCAAATGAACATACAGTAATATTACTTTATATATACTGTATATATATATATATATATAAATGGAAAACTACAATAAGCGCAATCACAATTAGACAAATAATGATATTAAACCACATATATAGGAGGGTATACTACCTCACAATCTAGCTTTCCCTGATTAAGTCTGCAGCCAAAAGGTCTACCGCTCCACGGGCTGGTAAAAAGGAAAATCCAAACAAGAATGACCTAGGCGCAAGTAAAAACAAGAAAGAGACAAACATAGGGTAATACGTTCAAACAATTGGTCTATTGGATGGTAAGATATGCACTTACAACAGGTAGAATAAAATCAGGCCTTGTATCCACTCTGGGATCAGGAACGATGAATGATGATCCAGGACAGCCAGCAACAAGTCATCTACAGGAACCGTATCCTCGTGTGCAGTGTCACATATAAGAAGAGAAGTGGGACACATACATAGTGTAACACAGTTTATTGTAAAATTAATAAAAAGACAATAAAGTAAAATACTCACACTTTGTGAGTTTGGGTAAAAGCGTTTGAGAATTTAGAGCTTCTCACACTCATCAAGGGTAGGTATCCGTGGACTTATACACAGTTCCAGTTAACTCCTTGCACAATGTCCTTATAACCACATGCGATGTTATTGCCAAACTTCCAGGGGTATGGAGTCATTTATTTATGCACTCTCTGTAATGTCCAGAGCCTCTGAGGGCGGGGTACTCTTATAAATGTTGCAAACCCGTAGTTAAGGGCCGTGTGTCTCTGTGACTGCACCTAATGTGCTAGTAGTACTCACGCTACTTCAGGGGTATGGTGTGGCGTTTTTCCCCCTTCGTTGTTGTCCGTTTTGTTGGTCTGCGGACCACCCCGCTTCACTCACTGCTCCCGTCCTCCGTGGCTGTTCGCATGCACGCGGCGGCGTGGTGACGTCACGTCTCCTCGCGAGGTTACGTCTCCAAATCTCCCGGTCACTGTGTTAGTCTTCGTCCCTCACCAACTGATGCGAAAATATGTACCGAGCAGGCACAACGATACAAATCACTGCCAGACAGCTGGATATTGCTGGCTAGTGTCCCCAATGTCCTGTGTTCACTCACAATGCTCCAAAAATCACGCCCTACGCGTTTCTCCTTTCGGCTTCGTCAGGGGCTGATCTCCTTGATTTTTGGAGCATTGTGAGTGAACACAGGGAAATTCTTGTTGGATATATAATATATATATACTGCTGCGGCCAAGTTTATTCGAGCATTTGCCCGTTCTTGGCCGCAGCAGTAGCCTGGCGCGCGCCCGAGGGTGACGGGCGCGCGCCGAAGCAGCGGAAGAGCGCCCTCCGATCGGGGCGCTCTCCCTACCGCTGCCGGGTCCGCCGGGTCCCCCGGAACCCCCTGCCGCCGTCCCGCGATCGCGGGACACCAGGGCTCCTTCGGGGAGCCCTGGACGCGCGTGCAGGGGCGCAGGCTCCCGAAGACGCGTGACCGCGCGTCTATGACGCGCGGCACGCCGAGGGGCGGCCACTAGCAAGCCGGGAAATCTTCCGGCTTGCGGATCTGGCCGCACTGCAATTAAGTGTGTCGGCAGTGTATATACATGTAGAGGTATCAGTATATATCGTACAGTACACAATAAAGAATAGATGTAGAAAAGGATTAACAAAGTGGACAAATAAACCTTTAAAAAAAAAATCCAAAGGAGCAAATTCATTAGTTAGAATTGGAACAATTATACAAATAATCCTTAGGTACATAGATCAGGACACTGACAATATTATCTCAGCAAGTGGAACACATAACTACACATGATAATTCCAAGTCACATGCAGCTTTATCAGAAAGTTTAGAGGGAAGACATACAAAATCCCTGTTTTAATTGACATGGTTTGATTGGGTCAAACAGGCAATTATATGGCAACTAAGGTGGAACGCATTTTGCAGAGACCTCGTAGGAGAATAAAGACGTACATACAGAACATGCATCATACAGGATTGAAACCAATGTATCATTAGATGCAAGGAAGAGTTTAAAGACCTTATTTTTACAGATGTTTAGTTCCTTCTCCATTGGTGACAGATGTTATTACTGTTTGATCAGACACGTTATGCCACGGGGTAACCATGTAGCCCACAGCCACAATTTCCTGATGGGAAATGCTGCATAATCCAACCTGAACGGAATAATACGCTCTTGCCTAATTCGGTTGCTAAATGCGAAGAACTGAACATACAGTAAAGTAAAATCTCTAAAAATAAATACTTTTGCAAGTCAAATGGACAGGTAAACGAAATTGTATTTATTGTGTAAAATTGATTTAGTAAAATGTAGTTTAAATTTAATGTTACCTTTTTGATTAATTATTGAACCATATTTTTATTTATTTACTTTGTACTTACTAAACAGACTTGATGATGGACAGAAATATTCAGTTACAAAATAAATGTATTTGTCTGCTACTCTTTTTAACCTTTTAATTGCAGGATGGGACCACAAACCCTCCGACAATTGTGATCACGTTACTTAAGTAATAATCCCTGAAGAACAGGGCATTACTGCCCAATAATGCCCTGGCTGGAAGAGTTGAAGGCCCGAGGCGAAGCCGAGGGACTTTAACCCAGCCAGGGCATTATTGGCCAGTAATGCCCTGTTCTGAGGGGATTATTACTATTATAGGCTAAATGTAGGCTTATTTCATAAATAATAGACACTTTTGTATAGTTAAATAGATTTTTTTATTCAAATAAAATCGTAAATACACGAAACCACCTCTATATACGCTTACACTGCAGATATCTATATCCACACACTGCTGGCCCCTCTGTGTACACACACACGTGCAAACACACACACACACACACACACACCACAACACCACTACACACCCCACACACCACACACACACACACACACACACACACAACAGCACACCACACGAAACACAGTGCCTCTATACACACACACACACACTGGAGCTCTAGACACACAACACAGCACCTCCTCTACACTCACTACACAGCACCTCTACACACACAGGAGCAGCTCTACACACACAGCAGCTCTACACACACACAAACTCTGCTGCTATGCACATGCTACACCCATAAACACTGACACACACACACACACACACTGGAGCTCTATACACACACACACACACACACATCAGCTCTACACTCACACAAACTGCTGCTACACATACAACAGCACAACACACACACACACACTGCAGCCACAATAAAAAATGCAGCCACTTACTAAACTTTGCACTCTCTCCCCCAGCTCTACACAAAACACAGCACAACAAAGCACCTCTACACCCTCTCCCCCCCCCCCCCCCAGTCTTTTAGTGCAGCGGCCTCCATCCTGCAGGCTCTGCAGAGGCAAGGATTTATTCCCTACAGGAACTTTTCATAAAACTCACACTATAGGCAAAGAAAATTAGTTCAGCATTTATTGGGTAAAACCAGCTCACATCCTTTATCTCATGCACGGGGGTACTAATTATCACACAGCATTATTCATAGGACATTCCTTCACAGCTTGCATCTTGATCTCCCTTGTAGTCAGGCCCTGGGTTGAAGCTTGAGGCCCACTGGGCTGTCCCAAAACCCCCTACCCCCTGATGGGGTATGGTAGAAAATTACCCACTCCTAAGGACAGGCTAAACTGGAACCACATCAATTTGATAGGGAGCACATCTTGTTATACCAGGAAGAGGGTCCACTCCTAAGCCCGGTAACTGGGCAGCATCCTCCAGTTGAGCCCACCGTTCGGAAGCCCCCCACCCCCGGCACATGCTCCAATGGTTTCGAGACTGCACTGGAAAAATACAAACCCCTTGCATGAGGAAACTCACATGCTGGCCATGTGAGAGGGACTTAACCTAAACACTGCTGCTCTTACAGGGATCTACAGTGCAGGGACCAGGAAAACACAAGTTGGGGCACTGGGCATCATATAAGTATGTCAGGAAACAGTGAGTCCCCGGAACTGACCATAGGGCAGTTTATTCAGGTGGGCCCTGTTAAAGAATCAATGCTCCAGAATCAATATCCCTACAACAGTGATAGACAAACAAGGTAATGGAGTCCTCAAGTAAACTGGGCAACTCTGAAATCTCTTTAGGGGTTGGTATCTTCTGATCTTCTGGCGTATTAAATATAGAGACCTTTATCCCAGAAAGTAGAAAAATGTTTAAATCAATACATATCCCAGGCTGATTTACCAAGTCCTAACTAATACAATATGGTTTCTCGTGCGCCTATGTAAAATGCTATTCTTCTGTATTCCTGCTGAAATGTTTCAAGTACTATACGCCATCGAGGTAATAACTAGCAATATATTTTTAAATATAGAATCTGTTTAACCTGGGTTCTTACTTCTGGCGCAGATCATTGGGTAGTGTATGGCTTGGCATTAAGAAAAGGGAAAATGTCATTGCTGTTCTATTCGTAACTATTTGGAAGGAACATTGAATTGACAGAGACGTTCTACTCTACATCCCTTCAAATTAAAGATGAAGCCACCAAGTGCATTGAAAAGAGGAGCTCACTGATTCACATCAATTCAAAATGGTAATAATAATGATAATAATATTATTTCTATTAATTCGACATCAAATAAGTTAATATATACTGCTTCGGTTTCACTCTTGCTTTTCTCTTTGATCATGTAGTGTTAAAGAGAGACTACATTTAGTCTGATGAAGTATTGTAAAAAATAGTGTGAGACAAGAACTCTTCTGTGGTTTTCAATAAAATATCATTGTACTACACTGTATCTTCTCTGATACCCACAGCTGTAAATGTGGCAGCTGAAAAATAGATTGAAAGTTTTATCGGAAACACCTTCATATGTTTCTTGTCAGACTAAGGCCCGGGCCATGGTGCCTCGCCCGCCCGAGAGGCATGCGGAGACTGTGGGAAAGAACGTGTGCTTTCCTGGGCATGGGTTGACAGGGCCATGCCGGGCCTTGGGGGGTATGCTCTGGGGGGCGTGACTATGGCGGTCACGGAGCTGGTCACCCTATTGGGCAAACCGCTCACGTGACCGACCTGTCAGCACACAAGAAATCAGTTTTAACTATTTTTGCTCAACACTACACCCCTCCCGAATCGCGCGCACGCCGCATAGATGCGAACACGCCTTTAGGCAATTGTTCACTGTCCGCACGGTCTGCGGTACCATGGCCCCAGCCTTAGGCTAGGCCCCAGTCAGTGTGCGCGCGAGTTGGATACTGAATAAAGGTGTATTTTTCGATTTGGGGATAATTGCTTTCTAACGAATGATTGATGATGTTGGAATAACAATGTGTCAACTTTGCCAATGGTTGTGAACATGCAAATTGCCCTTTTTTCAGCTGTGAAAAAAAAAAATGCAACGTTAGTCCGAGTTTGCATGTGATTCGACAAGCATTCAGTCTCAATGTTGCATTGCAAATTTTTGCGTAATACGGTAATTTGCTTAATTATCTATATTCACGTAAGGCTAATTATAAATAGTTCCCCAAACACTAATAATCTTGCGATATTTTGTTGTGAAAGATATTTGGTTGATATTATGAGCTCTTTCTGGTTGTGGTGAAACATTTGCAAGTAAGTGAAATAGGGGGAGGGAGACGTTTAAAACTCTTTACGATTGCATATGATATAGTTTGGCACATCTACATACCTTTTCTCAAGTTAGCCATAAACAATGACTGGTAAATCTTGGGTGAAATGATTTAGGCTCTATTGGCTAAATTTGTTTCACCTTTCAATAGGTGATTGAAAATAATATTTACTATTTGACAGAAGAAAAAATGGAAAATGCTACATTATTTGCTTTGAATACAGTGCTTAAAGAGACTGTTTAATTTACAATGGTTACATTAAAGAAAAGTGCTAATCCTACTAATTGAATCTGGGACTAAGTTGTATAATATTAGACACCACAAAGAGACAATAGAAAATAATACAGGTGCATTAGAGATTTCAACGTAAGGAAAAAAGTAAGCACAATAAAGGGAAATTTACTAAACAGTTAGCTAGTGTCAAAAACGGTCCATTGCATCTATAATACGAGTACATAGTTTGTTCTTCTGCAGATTTCACCAAAGTTATCACTGAAGGAGTCAACTTTAAGACACTTGGATGAAAAAAAGGTCATAATGCGAGATTCTCTAACTCTGAGGACTTGACTTAAATTGGGCTTTCTTGTGCCAGACCGCATGGAAAGGCAGACCTCAGAGCTAGAGAATCTCGTGAGATTGTCTTACGTTTTGTGAAATTAGTGGTAGTTTGAAAATGTGCTCTTTGACTGAATTTGTATTCAATGTGGGTACACTGAACAGAGTTAAAAAAAGAACCTCAAATGTACACGTCATACAGGTTGTCAGCATTGGCTCATAGGAGTGAGCCTTTGAAAGCAGACATGATAAAGTTATTATATTACAGTTGCTATTATGCTTAACTGTGGAGGGTTTTTTGTCACTTTTTTTACCCATCATAACCCTTAATAATTGTGGTGAATACCTAGTCTAGTCTCAAACCAGCAATAGCCAGCAACCAACCTCAAATGATGATTACCCATCAAGGTTGAAACATGGTCTGTGAGAGGGTTTTACTGGCATTGCATCTCGTCCCAGGCCTCTGTCTAAAAGCTGTGTTTAAACAGTATGAATTGGCTTGAGGATTTTGCTTGTGTAATACGAGCTTTGAGACAAAAGGTGGCACTGTGTGCTCATTTGCATGTCATTTCCCGAATCCCTTGCTGCAGTGGAAAAATGCTGTGTGCTGGGTGATGATAATGAGAAAGAAGGGTGCAGACCTATCTAGACATGCAAATGAACATACAGTAATATTACTTTATATACGTATATATATATATATATATAAATGGAAAACTACAATAAGCGCAATCACAATTAGACAAATAATGATATTAAAACCACATTATAGGAGGGTTATACTACCTCACAATCTAGCTTTCCCTGATTAAGTCTGCAGCCAAAAGGTCTTACCGCTCACGGGCTGGTAAAAAGGAAAATCCAACAAGATGATTACCTAGGCGCAAGTAAAAACGAAGAAAGAGACAAACATAGGGTAATACGTTAAAACATTTCTATTGGATGGTAAGATATGCACTTACAACAGGTAGAATAAAATCAGGCGGTATCCACTCTGGGATCAGGAACGATTGAATGATGATCCAGGACAGCCAGCACAACAATCATCTACAGGAACCGTATCCTCGTGTGCAGTGTCACATATAAGAAGAGAGTGGGACACATACATAGTGTAACACAGTTTATTGTAATTAATAAAAAAGACAATAAAGTAAAATACTCACACTTTGTGAGTTGGGTAAAAGCGTTTGAGAATTTAGAGCTTCTCACACTCATCAGGGTAGGTATCCGTGGACTATACACAGTTCCAGTGTAACTCCTTGCAAAATGTCCTTATAACCACATGCGATTTGTATTGCCAACTTCCAGGGGTATGGAGTCATTTATTTATGCACTCTCTGTAATGTCAGAGCTCTGAGGGCGCGGGGTTTAGGGTATAACTTTATAAATGTTGCAAACCCGTAGTTAAGGGCCGTGTTCTTGTGACTGCACAAATGTGCTAGATACTCACGCTATTCAGGGGTATGGTTGTGGCGTTTTTCACACCTTCGTTGTTGTCCGTTTTGTGTCTGCGGACCCCCCGCTTCACTCACTGCTCCAGTCCTCCGTGGCTGTTCCATGCACGCGGCGGCGTGGTGACGTCACGTCTCCTCGCGAGGTTACGTCTCCAAATCTCCCGGTCACTGTGTAGTTCGTCCCTCACCAACTGATGCGAAAATATGTACGAGCAGGCACAACGATACAAATCACTGCCAGACAGCTGGATATGCTGGCTAGTGTCCCCAATGTCCTTGTTCACTCCACAATGCCTCCAAAAATCACGCCCTACGCGTTTCTCCTTTCGGCTTCGTCAGGGGCTGATCTCCTTGATTTTTGGAGCATTGTGAGTGAACACAGGACATTCTTGTTGATTTATATATAATATATATATAATATATATATATATAGATATGCTGCGGCCAAGTTTATTCGAGCATTTGCCCGTTCTTGGACGCAGCAGTAGCCTGGCGCGCGCCGAGGGGACGGGCGCGCGCCGAAGCAGCGGAAGAGCGCCTCCGATCGGGGCGCTCTCCCTACCGCTGCCGGGTCCGCGGGTCCCCGGAAAACCCCCTGCCGCCGTCCCGGATCGGGGACACACAGGGCTCTGGGAGCCATGGACGCGCGTGCAGGGGCGCAGGCTCCCGAAGACGAGGACGCGGCGTCTATGACGCGCGGGCACGCCGAGGGTGCGGCCACTAGCAAGCCGGGAGGAACTCTCCGGCTTGCGGATCTCCGCACTGCAATTAAGGTGTCGGCAGTGTATATACATGAGAGGTATCAGTATATATTGTACAGTACACAATAAAGAATAGATGTAGAAAAGGATAACAAAGTGGACAAATAAACTTTAAAAAAAAAATCCAAAGGAGCAAATTCATAGTTAGAATGGAACAATTATACAAATAATCCTTAGGTACATAGATCAGGACACTGACAATATTATATCAGCAAGTGGAACACATAACTACAACATGATAATTCCAAGTCACATGCAGCTTTACAGAAAGTTTAGAGGGAAGACATACAAAATCCTGTTTTAATTGACATGGTTTGATTGGGGTCAAACAGGCAATTATATGGCAATAAGGTGGAACGCATTTTGCAGAGACCTGTAGGAGAATAAAGACGGTACATACAGAAAATGCATCATACAGGATTGAAACCAATGTATTAGATGCAAGGAAGAGTTTAAAGACCTTATTTTTACAGATGTTTAGTTCCTTCTCCATTGGTTGACAGATGTTATTACTGTTTGATCAGACACGTTATGCCACGGGGTAACCATGTAGCCCACAGCCACAATTTCTGATGGGAAATGCTGCATAATCCAACCTGAACGGAATAATACGCTTTGCCTAATTCGGTTGCTAAATGCGAAGAACTGAACATACAGTAAAGTAAAATCTCTAAAAATAATACTTTTGCAAGTCAAATGGACAGGTAAACGAAATTGATTTATTGTGTAAAATTGATTTAGTAAAATGTAGTTTAAATTTAATGTTACCTTTTGATTAATTATTGAACCATATTTTATTTATTACTTTGTACTACTAAACAGACTTGATGATGGGACAGAAATATCAGTTACAAAATAAATGTATTGTTGCTACTCTTTTTAACCTTTTAATTGCAGGATGGGACCACAAACCCTCCGACAATTGTGATCACGTTACTTAAGTATAATACCTGAAGACAGGGCATTACTGCCCAATAATGCCCTGGCTGGAAAGATGTTGAGGCCCGAGGCGAAGCCGAGGGACTTTAACCCAGCCAGGGCATTATTGGCCAGTAATGCCCTGTTCTGAGGGGATTATTACTATTATAGGCTAAATGTAGGCTTATTTCATAAATAATAGACACGTTTGTATAGTTAAATAGATTTTTTATTCAAATAAAATCTGTAAATACACGAAACCACCTCATATACGCTTACATGGCAGATATCTATATCCACACACTGCTGGCCCCTCTGTGTACACACACACGTGCACAAAACACACACACACACACACACACACACACACACACCACACACACACACACACACCACACACACACCAC